>PVKV010014231.1:0-58266 GCA_004027835.1 Alouatta palliata | reverse complement strand
CACATGGCTAGCCAGTTTTCCCAACACCATTTATTAAACAGGGACTCCTTTCCCCATTGCTTGTTTTTGTCAGGTTTGTCAAAGATCGGATGGTTGTAGATGTGTTGTGTTGCCTCGGAGGCCTCTGTTCTGTTCCATTGGTCTATATCTCTGTTTTGGTACCAGTACCATGCTGTTTTGATTACTGTAGCTTTGTATTCTTGAGAAAGTCATCTATTTGCTTTCAACTCAAGCTCTTGATTTATGAAATGTGCATATATCTAGCAAAGTTAGAGGACTATAAACATTAGATATAATAAACTGAAAATGCATAGCATGGTGTCTGGTCTTAGTTTCCCCACTTACAAAATATCATTTACCATGGAGAATCTTAGTCATTTAATGATAAGGAATGTTATATCTAGAAATTTTTCTAGCTAAAGACATTTTAGAATGCACCTACATGTTTAATACTTGTTTATTCAATAGAAACCAGTGATTGTTTGTTTTCCAAATGTCTCAATGGCTCATTCAAATTGACTACATAACCAAGCTGATTAAGCAAAATTAACCATTCATAAATACATGCACAAACACACAAACATACACACAAAAACATGACCAGCAAAGTGAGTTGAATTAAAAAGTTAATATGAAAATTCGGAGTTGGGGGCCAAGATAGCTGACTAGATGGAGCCAAGAAGCAACTCTCCAACCAAGAGAAACCAAAATACCTACTGAACCATCACATTTCAAGCAGATCCTCTGGGAGAAAACTGAAAGTCCATAGAGAGGTGACACAGACACTGAGGTTAAAGAAGGAGGAAGCTGCACAAAATTGCCAGGACCAGCTCTTAGCCCTTAACATTCTCAACAGGTGCTAAGGAAGATGTGAATAAACTGCAAGGCATCACACTCCTGCAGCAGACCTCTGGGATACTAGCTATGAGAGATCCTGTGACCGCCCAAAAATGTTTGAATTGGCAGGGGAACTGCAGAGGCAGAGCTCAAACTTGAGAAGAACTCAGAGGATTTTGCATGGCAGAGACAGGGGACGGGGCTGTCTTTCCCATGGGAAAGTGGCGCGTCTTGTCTGTACATCCCCTTGTCCATCAGCCACCCTCAAGGCCCCAGCCTGACTACTCCATCAAGAGCATGCAGACAATGCAGCCTTCACTACCCCACCCGAGGGTCTTGCCATTGGTCTGGGATTGCTTTGCCCTCCCCTAGAACAGCTGGTATCTGACCCAGATGGGCAGGAGGACAAAGCTGCATGCCTGCTCCTAACTCCTCCGATTTGAACACACAGCTCATGGGTACTGAGCTGAGATCTGTGGCCGAACTCAGCACGGGAGGAGCTCTCACTCTCAAAACACAGAGAAGACTGACGTGTGGGATTGTGGGCTGGCACAGTAGCTGGGAATACCACCTTCTGGAAGACCAGTCTAGGAAGGGTGTAGCCTATTTACCATCCACAGCCTCTGCCTGAGGAAGCTCAATGGCCTGCAGCACCTAATAGACAAATGATCTGAAAATAAGAGGCTTGGGACAAAACTAGCTGGTCAAGCCCAGTACCTGGACAGACACCAGAAGGAGACCTGGTCAGTCAAGCACAAGCTGGGCAGTCCAGACAGCTGTATCTGGGCAAAAAACTCGAGGCTCTGAGCACCACACCAGCTGCACACCCACAGCAAATTTGCCCTTCCTGGTATCCTCCACCCTTGACCAGCTGAATCAACAGACCACCTGCAGACATATCCCACAATTCTCTCTGACTCTGTCATGTACAGAGGTACAGCAGGCCCCCAGGGGGCTACAGATCTCCTGGCAACCTAACCTTTGGCTCAGACGTTTCCAAGGGAGGAAAGACCACTGCCAGCCACCACCTCACCCCTTGGAGCTAAAGAAACAGGGGCATGGCACCAGAGATTATAGAAGGCTCCCCCAAGTCCCAAGAATGAAAACTTAGTGAGGGAGTCTTCTCTTGATTGCCCCCACCTCCCCAACCCAGAACACCATGTAAATGCACTGAAATACAAAAGAGGCACACAGCTGAATAAGAACATAACTGGTGACCCTTATTCTTAAATGCCATCTAATGGATCGCAGCCCAAATTGCACAACCAAACAAAAATTCCTTCAGCACACACTGCCTGTGAAATACAATGTGGGGATCTAACTATAACTAAAGAATGTACAGAGGCTTCACCCTCTGAAAGCACCCAGAAACAAAGCCAATTGACTGTACAAAACATTCACCACAGTCACACCCTCCAGAGAAAAAAAGAACATTAAAAACAAAAAGCCTCATCCAAATGACCGCAACTTCAGAAAGTTAAAAGAACACTAACCCTCTTCGATGAGAAGGAATCAGTGCAAGAACTTTGGCAATTCAAAAAATCAGAGTATCTCCTCACCTAAAAACAATCATACTAGCACTCTAGCAATTAATCCTTACAAAACTGAAATGGCTGAAATCACAGACATAGAATTCAGAATCTTGATGACAAGGAAGCTCAGTAATGTTCAACAGAAAGTTGAAACCCAATCCAAGAAAGCATTAAAACAATCCAAGAGTAGAAAGACAGCATAGACATTTTAAGAAAAAACAAAACTGAACTTCTGAAATTGAGAAATTTACTACAGAAATTTAAAAAATATAATTAGAAGCATTAAAAGTAGAATAGACAAAGCTGAGGAAATAATCTCAAAAAAAAAAAGTCTGGTCCTTTGAACAACTCAGTAAGACAAAAATAAAGAAAAATAAATTTTAAAAGAAATGAAACCTCCAAGAAATATGTAAAGATTATGTAAAGAAATCAAACCTATTATGCAATAGCATTTGTGTGAGAAAGAGAGTAAGCAACTTGGAAAACATATTTGAGAATATAGTTCATAAAAATTTACCCAATCTCATGAAAGAGGGTCAACTCACAAATTCAAGAAATTTGGAGAGCCCGTATGAGATATAAGAGGACCAACTCTAAGGCACATATTCATCAGATTTTCCAAAGTCAATGTGAAAGAAAAAATCTTAAGGGCAGGTAAAGAAAAGGGTGAAGTCACTTATAAAAAGAACTCCATCAAAATAACAGCAGGATTTTTATTAGAAGCCTTACAAACAAGAAGAGATTGGGGGTTGTCAGTATCATTAAAAAAAAAAGAAATTTCAAATAATTTCATATTCTTTCAAACTAAGCTTCATAAGAAAAGAAGAAATAAAATCCTTTCCAGAGAAGCAAACACCCCATGGGAATTTATTATCACTAAAACAGTCTTACAAGAGGACTTTAAGGGGGTTCTAAACCTGCAAATGAAAGAACAATACTTGCTTCACAAAAATACACATATGTGCATAATTTACAGACCCTATAAAGCAACTACACAATTGAGTCCACAAAACAATCAGGTAATAACATCATGACAGGGTCAAATTCTCACATATCACTATTAACCATGAATGCAAATGGTCTAAATACCCTACTTGAAAGCTACAGTGTGGCAAGTTGGATGAAATACTAGACCCAACTGTCTGCTATCTTGCAGAAAACGATCTCACATGCAACAACATCCCCAGTGATATGGTTTCGCTATGAATCCACATAAATCTCATCTTGAATTGTAGTTCCCATAATCTCCATGTGTTATGGGAGGGATCTCGTGGAAGGTAATTGAATCAAGGCTGTGGTTACATGCATGCTGTTCTCATGAGATATGATGGATTTATAAGGGTTATTTCTTCTTTTGCTTGGCACTTCTCCTTGCTGCCACCATGTGAAGGACATGTGTGCTTCCCTTTCTGCCATGATTGCATGTTTCCTGAGGCCTTTCCAGGCATGCTGAACTGTGAGGCAATTAAGCCTCTATTCTTTGTAAATTACTCAGTCTCAGATATTTCTTCATAGTAGCTTGAGAACAGACTTATACAGTAAATTGGTACTGGTAGAGTACCAATACTAGAGTGGGGTGCTACTAAGGATATCCAAAATGTAGAAGCAACTTTGAAACTGGGTAGCAAGCATAGGTTAAAACAGTTTGGAGAACTCAGAAGAAGACAGGAAACTGGGGGAAAGTTTAGAACTTCCCAGAAACTTGGAGGGCTCAGAAGACAGAGATGTTAGAAAATTTGGAACTTCCTAAAGACTTGTTGAATGGCTTTGACCAAAATGCTGATAGTGATATAGAAAATGAAGTCTATGCTGAGGTGGTTTCAGATGGAGATAAGGAACTTGTTGGGAACTGGAGTAAAGATCACTCTTGCATTGACAAAGAGACTGGCAGCATTTCGCCCCTGCCTTAGAGATAAGTGGAACTCTGAACTTGAGTGAGATAATTTAGGGTATCTGGCAGAAGAAATTTCTTTTTTTTATTATACTTTAAGTTCTGGGGTACATGTGAAGAATGTGCAGGTTTGTAACATAGTTATACATGTACCATAGTGGTTTGCTGCATCCATCGCCCCTACATCTATATTAGGTTTTTCTCCTAATGCTATCTCTCTCTTGGTCCCCCACCTACCGAAAGGCCCCAGTGTGTGATGTTCTCTTCCCTGTGTCCACGTGATCTCATTGTTCAACGCTCACCTATGAGTGAGAACATGCAGCATTCGGTTTTCTGTTCTTGTGTCAGTTTGCTGAGAATGATGGTTTCCAGCTTCATCCATGTCCCCTCAAAGGATGTGAACTCAACCTTTTTTTATCGCAGCACAGTATTCCGTGATGTATATGTGCCACATTTTCTTTATCCAGTCTATCACTGATGGGCATTTGGGTTGGATCTGAGTCTTTGCTATTGTAAATAGTGCTTCAATAAACATATGTGTGCATTTGTCTTTATAATGGAATGATTTATAATCCTTTGGGTATATACCCAGTAATGGGATTGCTGGGTCAAAAAGTATTTCTAGTTCTAGATCATTGAGGAATTGCCACACTGTCTTCCACCATGGTTGAACTAATTTACACTTCCACCAACAGTGTAAAAGTGCTCCTATTTCTCCACATCCTCTCCAGCATCTGTTGTCTCCTGACTTTTTAATAATTGCCATTCTAACTGGTGTGAGATGGTATCTCATTGTGGTTTTGATTTGCATTTCTCTAATGACCAGTGATGAACTTTTTTTCATATATTTGTTGGTTGTATAAATGTCTCCTTTTGAGAAGTGTCTGCTTATATCCTTTGTCCACTTTTTGATGAGGTTGTTTTTTTCTTGTAAATTTGTTAAAGTTCTTTGTAGATTCTGGATATTAGCCCTTTGTCAGATGGGTAGATTGTAAAAATTTTCTCCCATTCTGTAGGTTGCCTGATACATTCTAATGATAGCTTGTTTTGATGTACAGATGTTCTTTAGTTTAATTAGATCCCATTTGTCTATTTTGGCTTTTCTTGCCATTGCTTTTGATGTTTTAGTCATAAAGTCCTTGCCCATGCCTATGTCCTGAATACTATTGCCTAGGTTTTCTTCTAGAAGAAATTTCTAAGCAGCAAAGTGTTCAAGAGGAAGCAAATATAAAAGCTTGAGAATTTGTAGCCTGATGATATGATAGAAAAGAAAAACCCGTTTTCTTGGGAGAAATTCAAGCAGGCTGTAGAAATTTGCATAAAGTAACAAGGACCACAATGTTAATTACCAAGACAATGGGAAAAATGTCCCAGGGCATGTCAGAGACCTTTGCAGCAGTCCCTCCCAATGAAGGCACAAAGGCCTAAAAGAAAAAATGGTTTGGTGGGTCAGGTCCAATGCCCTCCTGCTGTGTGCTGCCTCCGGACTGCATTCCAGCCTCTTCAGACATAGCAAAAAAGGGCCAAGGTATGGCTCAAGATGTTGCTTCAGAGGATTCAAATCCCCAGCCTTGGCAAGTTCCATATGGTGTTGCTCCTATGGGATATGCATGGGCTGGGGATTTGCAATCTCTGAAGGAAGCCCCTCCCAAATCTCATATTCTTACATTTCAAAAAACAACCATGGTCTTCTAACAGTCCCCCAAATTCTAACCTTTGCCTAGATTTCAGAGTAAGTATGAAAATGCCTGGATGTCCAGGCAGAAGTTTGCTGCAGGGGTGGAGTCCTCATAGAGAATATCTGCTAGGGTAAAGCAGAAGGAAAATGTGGGGTAGAAGCCCTAATATAGTGGTCCCACTGGGCCACTGTCTAGTAGATCTGTCAGAAGGGGGCCACCATCCTCCAAACCCCTAAATGCTAGATCCACTGACAACCTGCACTGTGCACATGGAAAAGCTGCATATACTCAATGCCAGCCCCTGAATGCATCCAAAAGGGAGGTTGTAGACTGCAAAGCCATAGCAGCAGAGCTGTCCAAGTTTGTGGGAGCCCACCTTTTGCATCAGTGTGACCTGCATGTGAGACATGGGATCAAATGAGATCATTTTGGAACTTTAAGGTTTTTGACTGCCCTATTGAATGTTGGACTTGCATAGGGCCTGTAGCCCCTTTATTTTGGCCAATTTCTCTTATTTGGAATGGCTATATTTAACCAATGCCTGTACCTCCATTGTGTCTTGGAAGTAACTAACTTGTTTGTGGTTTTACAGGCACTAGGTGGAAGGGATTTGCTTTGTCTCAGATGAGACTTTGGACTTGGACTTTTGACTTAATTCTGAAATGAGGTAAGATTTTGGGGAACTGTTGGAAGAGCATGATTGTGTTTTGAAATATAAGAATATGAGATTTGGGAGGGGCCAGAAATGGAATAATATGGTTTGGTCATGTCCCTACCTTCCAGCCTTATTGCCCTGGAAGTACTGGCTAGGGCAATAAGGCAAGAGAAAGAAATAAAGGATATTCAAATAGGAAGAGAGAAAGTCAAATTGTGTCTGTTTGTGATGACATGATTCTATATTTAGAAAACTCCATCATCTCAGCCCCACACTCCTTAAGCTGATAAGCAACTTCAGTAAAGTCTCAGGGTACAAAATCGATTTGCAAAAATTGCAAGCATTCCTTTACATCAACAATAGACAAGCAGAGAGCAAAATTATGAATAAACTCCCATTCACAGTTGCTATAAAGAGAATAAAATACCTAGGAAAATAGCTAACTAAGGATGTAAAGAACCTTTTCAAGAGAACTACAAACCACGGCTCAAGGAAATCAGAGAGGATACAACAAATGGAAAAACATTCGATGCTCATGGATAGGAAGAACCAATATTGTGAAAATGGCCATATTGCCCAAAGTAATTTATAGATTCAATGCTATTTCCATAAACTACCACTGACATTTTTCACAGAATAACAAAAATCTACTTTAAATTTCATATGGAATCAAAGGAAACCCCATATAACCAAGATAATCCTAAACAAAAAGAACAAAGTTGGAGGCATCACACTACCTGACATCAAACTACACTACAAGGCTACAGTAACCAAAAAAGCATGGTGCTGGAATCAAAACAGACATATAGACCAATGGAGCAGAACACAGACCTCAGAAATAATACCACACATCTACAAACAACTGATCTTTGCCAAACCTGACAAAAGCAAGCAATGGGAAAATGATCTCCTATTCAGTAAATGGTGCTGGGAAAATTGACTAGCCACATGCAGAAAACTGAAACTGGACACCTTCCTCATTTAGTTAATATACAAAAATTAACTCAAGATGCATTAAAGACTTAAATGTAAAATCCAGCACAATAAAAACCGTAGACAAAATCCTAGGCAATACCATTCAGAATATAGGCATGAGCAGACTTCATGATGAAAACACCAACAGCAATTGCAACAAAAGCCAAAACTGACAAATGGGATCTAATTAAACTAAAGAGTTTCTGCAAGAAAAAGAAACTATCATGAGTGAACAGGAAACCTTCAGAATGGGAGAAAATTTTTGCAACCTACCTATCTGACAAATGTTTTATAACCAGAATCTTCAAGAAACTTAAACAAATTTACAAGCATAAACAACCCCATCAAAAAGCAGTCAAAGGATATGAAAAGACTCTGTTCAAAAGAAGACATTTATGTGGCCAACAAACATGAAAAAAAGGTCAACATTACAGATCATTAGAGAAATGCAAATCAAAATCACAATGAGATACCTTCCCATGCCAGTCAGAATGGTGATAATTAAAAAATCAAGAAACAATATATTTTAGTTAGGCTGTAGAGAAATAGGAACACTTTTACATTGTTTGTGGGAAGGTAAATTAGTTCAACCATTATGGAAGACAGTATGGTGATTCCTCAAGGATCTAGAAACAGAAACACCATTTGACCCAGCAATCCCATTACTGGGTATATACTCAAAGGAATAGTAATCATTCTACTATAAAGATACATGTAAATGTTTGTTTATTTCAGCACTATTTACAATAACAAAGTCATGGAACCAACCCAAATGCCCATCAATGATAGACTGGATGAAGAAAATGTGGTACATATATAACATGGAATACTATGAAGCCATAAAAAGGAATGAGATCATGTCCTTTGCAGGGACATGGATGAAGCTGGAAGCCATCATCCTCTGCAAACTAACACAGGAACAGAAAACCAAACACCGCATGTTCTCACTCATAAGTGAGAGTTGAACAATAAGAACATATGGACACAGGGAGAGGAACACACACCAGGGCCTGTATTTGGGGTGGGGGTGAGGAGAGGGAACTTACAGGACAGATCAGTAGGTGCAGCAAACTGCCATGGCACATGTATACCTATGTAACAAACCTGCACGTTCTGCACATGTAACCCAGAAAAAAAAAGAAGGAAGGAAAATGTGGTACATGCATAGTATGGAATACTACGCAGCCATAACAAAGAACAAAATCATGTCATTTTGCAACATAAATGGTATGCTAATTATGCAGAAACAAAAAACAAAAAACAAACGCCCCCCCCAAAAAAAATACCACAAGTAAAGTGGGAACTAAACTTTGGTTACCCATGGACATAAAGATGGGAACATTAGACACTGGTGAAAATAACAGGGGGCAGGGAGGTTGGGAGGGAGACAAGGTTTTTAAAACTACCTATTGAGTACTGTGCTTACTACCTGTGTAACATATTCTATCATATTCCAAAACTCAGATCATACAATATACCCAGGTAACAACCTGGTATACCCAAGTAATAACCTGTACCCCTGAATTTAAAATAAAAGCTGAAAAAACATAAGTACATTTTTTTTTAAATGAAAATATATCCTAAGGTTGAGTTTCTTCTTATGACTATCTGCAATGACATCTTTTTTTACATGTAAAACCAATGATATAAGAATAATTACATTTTTTTCAAAATCATCTAAACATTCTAATGAAATTGAAATATTTATATACAATTACAAAGAAAATCTTTCCTTATTCTTATCTATCTTTCCCTTAATATTGTTTTCCTTACTTCTATGTCTTTTAAAAATTAATTAAAAACATTTAACAATGTTTGTTTCATGATAATATATTTAAAAAAATTCACTTAAAGCATTTTCTCTACTTTAATTTCTACCAAACATTAAACATGAAAGACGTGGCTTCTAG
Source organism: Alouatta palliata (assembly GCA_004027835.1). Classification (NCBI taxonomy): domain Eukaryota; kingdom Metazoa; phylum Chordata; class Mammalia; order Primates; family Atelidae; genus Alouatta; species Alouatta palliata. Next base: position 48,787 of record PVKV010014231.1, on the reverse strand, counting down.
CCAGAAGTTATTACTGAGTGAATCTGAGAGAAGTGGAAAAAATTTGTTTCTCAAGTTACTCATATATAAAACACAAATAATGCCCATCCTGCCTTCCTAAGAAGGATTTTCAAAAAAATGCAAATAAATAGCTTGTGTAGAAGTGCCATAGAAAAGTAGAAACACATATGTAAATTCTGAGTTATTGCACATATATTAAGTAAATTTCTAATACTAATATCTCCTACTTCAGTTCTTATTACTAATATCTTCTTTTTCAGCAAAATAGCTGACTATAATCAGAGCAACTTTAAATTCTTCTGTTTCAAATTAAAAGCTAATACAGGGTTAAGCTGCTAAAGGAGATCAAAGTATAACAATAACAGTAAAATAACCAAATATACATATCCTAATTATATGCCAATACTGAGTTATTACACTTTATTTTCCATTACTTTAATACATAAAGAGGGCCCCCTCCACCCTTCCCCAAACACGGCATTTTCCTTACAGTTAAATTTACACACTTTGCTAATTTCTGTGATTTTGTCATAACACTCCTTGTTCTCCCAACAATGTCCTCTTTCATCTCCTGGGCTCATCTGCCCTCCTGACTGAGATTGAATTTTATCTTTTCCATAAAGACCACTCCAACTATTCTTAACTCAAAGGGATCTCTCATTGTTCCAACATCTTATTTTAAAAATGATAACCCAGAAATGGATCACCTAATTATTGCCTAATTGTTTTAGACCTATTATTTTCATCTAGTTTCTATAGTCTCTAGGTACCACAATTATATTTTATTTCTTTTGAACATGTAAGTGGCATGTGTATATATTAGTCATGATCATTACCATATGTAAGTGAAGACTGTATCAAATAAAAAGAGAGACAGAGTGTATAAAAGGGAGCTCAATAAAATGTGCCATGTGTACCCTGCACTATAGTGAAGAGAGAGATGTGGGATGTGAAGATGTGTTTTGGATTTTGGAGAAGGTTAATAGTTGGATTGCATAATAATTGGATTGAATATTCTTTGCAAGTCTTCAGTTATGTCTACTTTCTTTCCCATTCACAGCCTTTTGATTACAATTTTAGTTTGTTTGTTTATTTGTGGTTGGAGATGGACTCTTGCTCTGTCACCAGTCTGTAGTGCAGTGGCCGGATCTTGGCTCACTGCAATCTCCGCCTCCCAGGTTCAAGTGATTCCACTGCCTCAGCTTCGCAAGTAGCAGGGACTACAGGCCCACACCACCATGCCTGATAAATTTTTGTATTTTAGTAGAGACATGGTTTCACCATGTTGGCCAAGATGGTCTTGATCTCCTGACCTTGTGATCTGCCTGCCTCGGCCTCCTGAAGTGCTGGGATTATAGTCATAAATCACCTAGCCCAGCCACAATTTTAGTTTTTAAGCCTGAGACAACTGGAAAGATACTGTGCACAATGAGGAAGAAACTCTTTATATTCATAATGTCCCTGAGCAAAGGGACTGTGTTTATTTACCTTTGTATCTTTGTACCTAGAAAAATTTTTGGCTGTGCTTCAATGTATTCAATACATGTTGAATAGATAAAAGGATAGGTGGATATGTAGACCGATAGATAGATGTCAATGTCAATGTATCTATTAATCTATATTTGTGTTGAAAAACAGATTTCCTGGGCCATCAAGACCAAGACCAACAACTATTGTACAGAATACCAAAGGACTATGAGGACACCAGTTATTTTACTACAAACTTTCAAATGTCAACAGATTCTATCTGGAATGTATAAAGCTCTTTTCAGGGCACATATCTGAAGTTCAGTAAATCCTTGTTGATGAATTCCAAACATAACTGTTTCATCCCATTTCCCCAAGCATTTTTTTTCTTATTTCAAAAATCAAAATGTAGATTTATATTTCAAGAAATAGGTGGTAACAGAAATATTTAGCTCCTTTATTCTAAAGTTTAGTTTGTATTTCAAATTCTCTTTAAGTACTTCGATCATTGCAAATCTAGGTCATAGAAATATATTTTTTTTTTTGTTAAATGCTTTTTTGTTACTAAATGTTAACACTGGATTTTATCAGTAAATCCCTTTTCTCTCTCTTGGTGTTTAGTTTAAATATTGCCATTTTAAGACAAACTGAAATATTAAAAATATTTTCTTGAAGAAAACTATTTAGATTTAAATTCCAAAGTTTGAATATCTGTAGTTAGTATATAAGATTGCCACTGTATGAATTTTTATCGTAGATAATTTCAATTTTATTGATTTCTAACAGTTTTAATACGGATGAAATTTAATCTAAACTTTAGTAAAAGCACAATTTAACAAACAACATAGCAATAAATAAAAACACTTTTGGTCATTTGGAGAGACGTAAATGTGCTTCACAGTATGCTTTTTAAGCATTTCTTCAGTTTTAGTAGGAAATTATCTGCTCTTGATAGGAAGATACTTTGACATACATTACTCTAAAAAGAAAAGTCACCTTGATAACAATGATTGATATTCCAAACCTCATTTAAAAGTCTCTGGTCTGTGAATCAGGAACTAGGTGTGTCAAAATTTCAATAGCCTCCTATGTGTTTTTACCTTTTATTTTAAAATTTTTAATCTTTACTTTAGATTTGGGGTTATACGTGTGAGTTTGTTATAAGGTATATTGTATGATACTGAGAGCTGGACTTCTATTGATCCAGGTTACCCAGATAGCGAACATAGTATCCAATGGAAAGTTTTTCAGGCCTTGTTCCCCTCTCCCTCTCCCTACCTTTACAGTCATTAATGTCTATTGTTTCTGTCTTTATGCCTGCCTGTATTTCAGATTTAGCTCCCACTTATAAGTGAGAATGCATGATATTTAACTTCCTGTTTCTGCATTAATTCACTTAGGATAATGGCTTCCTGCTGCATCCATGTTGCTGCAAAATACATGATTTTGTTTATTTTTACGGCTGCACAGTATTCCATGGTGTATATGTACCACATTTTCTTCTTCCACTCTACCATTTTGGCACACCTAGGTTGATTTCATGTCTTTGCTATTATGAATAGTGCTGCAAAGAACATGCAAATGCATGGGTTTTTTTTTTTGGTAGAACAAGTTATTTTCCTTTGCCTATATACCCAATAATAAGATTGCTGGTCCAACGCTAGTTCTATTGTAAATTCTTTGAGAAATCCTCAAACTACCTTCCATAATGGCTGAACTAATTTATATTTCCACCAACACCATATAGGCATTCTCTTTTCTCCACAGCCTCACCAATATGTTTTTCTTTTCTTTTTTTTTTTTTTTTGACTTTTTAAAAAAAACTTTGGTTTGGGTTCTAGGGTACTATGCAGGTTTGTTATATAAGTAATTGCATGTTGCAGAGGTTTGGATTACTGGAAGAAAAAAAGAACATAATAAACTACAGGAAAAATTATGTCTCAACCTATTGGGAAACAAGGAAGTGAAACTGCTATTATAAGAATCCATGCCTTGTAAGTCTAATAGTCATTGCTGTGTTAAGAACATTCTCATTCTCCCAGGTTCAGTAATCTCACGCTTCTCTCTGTACCTCTTTCTCCTACAGATCTTTGAGACAAAAGGCAGATATAGAATAACAAAATTAATATTTGTCTAGTTGAATATATCTACATTTTAGTGAGAAATTTAGTAACCATTACTTTTTACATTTGAGTTTCAAACAAAAGTTTGAATATCCATAGTTAGCATATAAAATTGCCATAGTATGAAACGGCAGAATATTTGTTGAAGATTTGGAAAGTATAGACAAAAAGGAAAAAAATAAAAATAACTCAATCACTCTATCAGAAAATTATTTAATATTTTGGCATATTAAACTCTAGTATTATTTTCTTTGCATATATAGGTGCGTATATGCCTGTAACACAATTGTGAATACACTATATATGTAATTCCATATTGTGCTATTTTCACTTAACATATTATCCTGAGCATGTTGCAATGTCATTACTTTTTTTAAGGATTAATTTTTATGGCTGTCTAGTATTCCATTAAATAGATGCAAATTGATTTATTTGACCATCTACCTAATTATGCACATTTAGGATCCAGGCAATGTTTTGTCGATATAAATTAGGTTGCAAGAAAAATACATTTTATCTTCAAGAGCCTCATGAACATAAATTCAACTCTATTTTATTTAACTATCAGTTTGGTTGATGATTATAAAAAATAACATTTTTGGTCAAGAAGATACAAAATAAGATAGTTTTGACTGAGGGCTGAATATAGGATAAAGGGAGGGTAATAATATTTTTGGAGTTAGAAATAGCTCCCTGTGCACTGAGAAACCCAACATCTTCTGCAGCTCAACCAAATTAAGTTAATGGACAATAATTCTAGCATGATAAATTAGTGTCATAAAACAAATAAGAAACAACACAGATGTATTTGTTTAGTTTTCCTATTTATGGTTCACCTAATTATAGTAAATATTATTGATATTATTTACAATAATGTCTCATTGTTCATAAAGGTTACAATAGTGACTTTTCACTGCCTCTTCAATATCCTGCATATATTATGAGAATGAGACTTCCCAGTACATTTATTAGCAAATATCAGGCGTTCAGAGCATCTTCAAAATCAGTTATATAAATCGCTACCATTTGAAGATCCGCAAGGCTACAGACCCTGACTTTTTATTTATATTTTTTCTTGTCTTTTTTTTTAACCTTTTACCTTTTTATCTTCACTTTTTACATATTTTTGCTCTCTTACTTTGTATTATGCTTCTAGCTATGGCACTAATATCCTTACTCTGAGTGAAGAAACCAAGCCTTAAGAGGCTTAGATAACTTGCTGAAAGACCATGGCTTACCTTGATTTAATGACTCTCCTGTTTCCACATATTATACTGTCACACATCACAAAGGCAGCAGGTTAAGATATCTGTGTTGGAATCTCATGTAATAAGTGAGTTTTATTTTTTCCAACATGTAACAAGTGAGTCAAATAAGATCAAAAGAAAACCCAAAGCCTCACATATTATCACTTATTCCAGTATGCCATTTTTCAAAAAGAATGTAAAACAACTTCCATCACATTGCATATACAATTGTTCTCATGATAATGAAACATTTATTGAGTACTCATTGAATATTGACAGTTATTCTTCATGATGTATTGTCTCCTAGGGAAGGGCTGTGCTAAGCGTGATGTTGTCTGCCTACAGCCAGTTGGTGAAAGGTTGGCCACTGGTCAAGAATAGGTAAGTTTAATTGTGGGTAAGCATTTAAAAACTCTCATAGCAATCTGATATTGCTGCAAGTTCACAACAAATGATAAGTGGACTAATACAACTGAGCAGGTGTGGTCAAACTCATGGGGTGAGCCAATGACACACTAGTTGCACAGTAAAATCTCATTACATGATAGTATGTTTGTCCACTGGAACCCAGATGTATTTAAAATTTACAACATATTTTGGGATCAAATGATAATTGTAATTGCTTCTATTCTACCCGATAAATTTTGGAACTGTCTATTGACACAGAGTGAAAGACACGGTTTAAAAATAAAATATCACTTGATTCATTTTATATAGTAACTCCAAAGGAATATCCTAAGATTGCTAAAGTTGCAATATACCCATGTAACAAACCTGCACATGCATCTCCTAATCTAAAATAAAAAGTTAAAATTATAAAAGACGAATAAATCATGTAAACATACACATCTATTGAAAAAATGAGAAAAAAACAAAATAAGTAGAACGAAAAAGATAATTTGGAGATAATCACTGTTACACAATAGACAATGTGATATCGCATACTATCAATGCTGTTTTGAAGTCACTTCGTTCACTTTTCTAGATAATGATCAAGTCAGTAAACATGTATATACATTCTAGTTCTAGTGACTGTATAAGTCACCACTATATGAATGCACCTGGGGGAAATAAACATTGTAATATTCAACATGAAAAAATTAATAGTGTTGGGACTCAGAAAATGATACCTTGAAATATGGCGCAGTGGCATGCTGAGTACTTGGAACTGACTAAGACATTGTAAGGCCTCTGGTAGTCTCAGAAGCAAAGTCTACATTTGACTTTTTTTTTGCCTTCCTGTCTACTATGTCTCTGCCAACCTTGAAGCAAGTCATAGAAACCAGAATTCCTCTACTCCAGGACAGGTTATAAAAACTAGCATCACTCTTTCCAAGCAAGCCATAAAATCTAGAAATATTCTAACCTTCCTCTACTTTTCTGTGTAGGAGCTGTTGAAAGGAAATGCACTGACCTACCTTTGTGATAAGAGATCATAAGACCCACTTTCCAGGGGAGTTCTGCCTTATATCTGGGAGGATTATATGTTGCAATTGCAACCAAGAAAGACCAAGAAAGATCAGAACAGATAAGTCTTGCTGGGTTTCTCCCTCATTTTATTTTTATTAGAATATAACCTTTTTGTTCAGTCACATTTCAATACACTGCCCATACTTTATTGAACCTAAGCAAACAAATGGACAGTTTTCCCTAGGCCATTGGGTCTGTATTTCGGAAGTCTTCCATGTGACATAAAACGTTGATTAAGGACCTAGAAATAGAAATTCCATTTGACCCAGCAATCCCATTACTGGGTATATATCCAAAGGATTATAAATCGTTCTACTATAAGGACACATGCACACGAATGTTCATTGCAGCACGGTTTACAATAGCAAAGACCTGGAACCAACCCAAATACCCATCGATGATAGACTGGACAGGGAAAATGTGGCACATATCCACCATGGAATATTATGCAGCCATCAAAAGCGATGAGTTCATGTCCTTTGTAGGGACATGGATGAACCTGGAAACCATCATTCTCAGCAAACTGACACAAGAACAGAAAATCAAACACCGCATATTCTCACTCATAGGTGGGTGTTGAACAATGAGAACACATGGACACAGGGAGGGGAGCATCACACACTGGGGTCTGTCGGGGGAAACGGGAGGGACAGCTGGGGGTGGGGAGTTGGGGAGAGAGAGCATGGGGAGAAATGCCAGATATAGGTGATGGGGAGGAAGGCAGCAAATCACACTGCTATGTGTGTACCTATGCAACAATTTTGCATGTTCTTCACATGTACCCCCAAACCTAAAAAGCAATAAAAAAAAAACTTTGATTAAATACATGTGTTATGCTTTTCTCTTCTTAACTGTTCTTTTGTTACAGAATGTTGGCTGTCACCTTTATGATGGGTGAGGAAAGCTATCATACCTTTCCACCCTACAAAAGCAATGAGGACTGTTAAAATAGGATTGTCAAGGAGATACTTGATACATTATGTTAGATATGAGGATGACGCATCAGAGTGAAACTTTGAAAGAGGTCAAGTTTTATACATCAACATCAGCCTCTGCCTTTTTGTTAGGTGTGTGTTCACATAAGTTTCTGAGTTGAGCCTCAGTTTTTGGGGGTTAACTTTAATGTCATATGCAGTCCTATGAAATATGTTCATAAAGCATCCATCATAGAGCCTCAGTAGAAGGCACTCAATGTTAGATATTTCTTTTGTGATCAATTGATTATCAAATGTGTGTGGATAGATGAATAATTTTAAATAAGATGGGTTTTCAGGTTTCAAGGTGACATCGCTAGAATGAAGATGCTATAAAGATGGAGATTTCAAAGATATGAGTAGATTTGGGGTAAGACCATTGTTAAGCTAACCATGAATAGGAGCACCCATCCAAGGCTGCAAAGATGTTCTCAGATATATTTTTTGAGACCCAGCATAATGAATGGCATTGCCTCACTATAACCTACACATGTCAGGGCTGTCTAGACTCCCTCCTTCCCTTTGACCAATAATGCATTCAGCATTTCTATGATGACCTCCAATAATTAATGATGCTTCCAAATAAGCTTAGCTCAAACTCCTTCAAGTAACATATGCACTAAGAAGATCTGTTGAGACTTCACTTGAGAATAAAGAAAAAGCTCACATGTTACATTTAGATATAATTGTTGATAATGAGGCCAAGGTTACACATCCTATTCATATATTTCCTATTGTATTTCCAGGCTATGTGAGGAATATATAAATAGGCCAAGTATCTAGCACTTGCCAGAAAGATCTGGGTTGGATAAAAGCACAGATTTATTCCTGTACTTGAAAAGTAACTCATTGCACATGCAATCTACTGACAGTGAGCCAGTTCTTTCGATGGTATTTATGAGACTCCATGCTTTCAGAGATTAGGTTCTGTTTATTACAACTTAAAGAGTTGTCTTTATATCAAATTCTTTATAAAAATTATGCATTTAGGTATAACTTAGAACATTATAATAACACTGCAGCTTTGTACCAGAATGCCTTCTCAGGATCAAATTTATCAGTGAATAATAAAGAAATTACTTGAAAAATGATAAACTCCAAATATACTATTTTGGTAACCTATGAAGTATAAGAGTAGATGCTCTGTCCTAGATATTGAAATATGGCTTAATTTAGCATGCAGTTCACTACTTAAATATCTGTCCTGTCCTTTGGAGCTTCAATATCACAGTGTCAGTTATACACAGGAGTAAATGCCTCTAAATAGTCCAAGCTAACCTGAGAAGGCAGATTAGACCCATAATTTTTCATGCTTTCCAAGTCAAAGACTACAAAATTTCTATAATTTGTCGAAAAACATGGTGAATAAAACTAGATTATTCAGCATTTCAAATCTGACAACTCATAATACTATTTTTAAAAAAATTCTAGCAACATTTTGTCATTACTCTCAGTAGAAAATATTTGCTACAGAGTAAGCAGGTGATTGGCATAATTATAATCACACATTAGAATAATTATTTGTGAGAGATTTGTGTATTTGGACAGTTTTTGGGTGATAATTATCTTTTTTATTAGCCTTCTTTAGTTATAGCACTCAATACAGTGTACATCTGAAATAATCACAGTGCAAAGGCAAAAATATGGCTAGCCTCAAATTTATAAACTATTCAGAATAAAAATAAACAAATTTATTAAGAAAAATGCTACCTTGTGTTCTTTATCCATAATATCATCACCACAATACACACTTACCTTCTCATTGATTTCAATTAAAATTTAAGTTTATGTGAAAATGAGATGGCACATCAATTAAAATCATTCATTCATTTATTCAAAAAACAAATTTCAAATGCCTGCAGATCTCCAGGAGCCGTATCAGTGTCAAATAAACACATGTGATTTGACCCTTGCCCTCATGGGTTAAATTACATTCTCTTTACAGCTTCCATAAATTAAAGTTTAATTCACCAACGTAAATGTACTTAATTAGAGTAAGTGAGAGGAAGGAATGGACTGTAAATATGATGATCTTTATTAGCTAAAAAGGCAGAGCTCCTTTTATCTATTATACAAAAAATATACTCTATGCCTTGAAACTAAGCAAAGATATTATGCCCAAATAAAGTGAAGGGTAAATATTAACAGCTATTCAACCATAATGATTAGTATAGTTGGGCAAATTAGAATATTCAAAGGATTAAACACTGATTCATCAACACATTATGGCCTTATTATCTTCCATAAAGACAAAGCAAAGTCCATGAAGCCACTTGGTGGTTTTATTTTCTTACTTTTATATCAGAGATTAACTTAAGAGAACCTAAGGAGTATTTTTTGCAGGCCAGAAAAAAGAAAGTCCCATATATTTCCATGTTTTTTCCAAGTCATTTCAACTTTGCATAGTCTCACTAGTTTGTAACACTTAAACTTGAAAAGGAAAACCACAAAGAGAAAAACAAAACCAATCATACTGTCAAATTTGAAGCACTTAACATTTCTACATACAAGCTCCCAAAATGTACACTACTACACTAAGAAGAATTATTTAGGGATATGCTAGAGATGTAATATACCCTTAAAAAGTCATGTAACTAATGAGCATGAGGGAGCAGCAGACACAAAACTGTCAACCAAACGTTTGCCAAATAATTTATTGACGCCCTATCTTAGGAATTGATTTTCTCTCACAAGAACCAAGGTTTTACTTTAAATAATACCCATGTAATCTTTGAAGCACACCTTGAATTAAAATATTAACTAAAAAATCTTTTTTTTTTTTTTTTTTTTTTTTTTTTGAGACAGAGCCTCTCTCTGTCATCCAGGCTGGAGTACAGTGATGTGATCTCAGCTGACTGCAACTTCCACCTCCCAGGCTCAAGCAATTCTCCTGCCTCAGCCTCCTGAGTAACTGGGATTACAGGGATCCACCACCACGCCTGGCTAATTTTTGTATTTTTAGTAGAGTGAGGGTTTCATCATATTGGTCAGGCTGGTCTCGAAATCCTGACCTCAAGTGATCTGCCTGCCTTGGTCTCCCAAAGTGCTGGGATTACTACACCCAGCCTACAAATATCATTTTTAAAAATTTTAATTATATAGAACTCAAAATAAATACAATCTTTAAAAAGGTATACACATACCATTGATCCATCGAGCCTCCGGATCATGAAGCACAAAGTCTTTCCTAAAGAGATCTTCTAAAGACAATCTGGTTTCAGATGAATTTGTGAGTTCATCTAAAATAAAGGAAATTCTAGATTAGATACCTATCTTATGTTCGTTTTTTAAAAGGAACAAATTACAAAATTTGAAATATTTGCTAAAAAACATTTTAACCGGATAACAATATAAAAGTGACCATTTTGACATGGTTTCTAGCATTTGAACTTTGTTTAATGACTTCTTAAATAAATTAAACTATTTTTCTATTAAAATTGTCTTGATCTTGTACAAATTTTATAGAGCAATCCCATGTTATGTATTAGTAATATAATATAAAATCAGTTAAGAATTTCTGTTGTACATTGTATCCAAAAAGGCAGATTTTCTATCATTTAACTATAAATCAGCCCCTTTCCAAACTCATGTTGACATCTTCTTTCATCTGAAATGTACAGTTTTGTTGTAAAACCCAAAGATGGTAGAGTTGAGGAATTTAAACTGTATGACAAAACTCTCAAGTCAGAAAAAAGTTGACCAAGTAGGTAGAATAATTACATACTTCCACCAAAAAACTAGTATCCAACAAATACAAAGTGGATTTGACATTTGACTTAAATTTAAAGTTCAAATAATAAAATACTAGAATATTAATGACAAAGTACATGTTTTATACTAGTCTTTGACAGATAAGCTAGGTATGAACCTCTTTCTATATTCTAATATCTAAGAAATGAAAAGATAATAGGGCTTGAATACTAAAATCAGGCATCACAAATACCCTTTTAGATGCAAGAGGCTATAGACAGCAATATTGTATTTGCTTTGCAAATTAATAGCATTGTTTATTTGCTGTATAAATTCATCTTTGTAACCTTTCAGCTGTGACCTTCACTCTGGTTTAAAATAAAATGTGAAGGATATATACTAACCTCATTAGATTTTATTTTTAAAAGGTTCAACACTTACTGCAGCAAGATCTTTGCTTTTTTCTAGCTAAAAAGCTAGGGCAAAGAGTCAATAACTTCAAATGCAATTCCCTTTCAGATAAATCAATCATATATTTAACCTATAAAATAACTGCCAAGAAAAAATTGAAAAAAAATTATAGTAAAAATAGAATTGTTTGATTATAATTTTAGCATAAGACATTGTGATTGTATAGAGATTTACAAAACTGTTAGGTAATGATAAGCATTTGATCATTTGCCTGGCAGTTTGACACACCAGAATTTCTTAATTCATTTACAAATTTTCTAGCTTCATTCAAAAATTTTTAAGGCGATAAATGCAGTATTGTAGAGGATAGGAGACATATTTTTGTCCTGCCCTGAGGGGTTTGCACATGCTTAACAAAAAATATAATGGATGTCAGGCTGGGTGCAGTGGGTCACACCTATATCTCAGCACTTTGGGAGGCCAAGGCGGGTGGATCACTTGAGGTCAGGAGTTTGAGAACAGCCTGGCCAACGTGGTGAAACTCCGTGTCTCCAAAAATATATATATAATACAAAAAATTAGCCTGGTGTGGTGCGTGCCTGTAGTCCCAGCTGCTTGGGAGGCTAAGGTGGGATAATTGCTTAAACCCAGGAGGTAGAGGTTGCAGTTAACTGAGATTGCACCACTGCACCACTACACTCCAGACTGGGTGACAGGTTGAGACCTTGTCTCAAAAAAAAAAAAAAAAAAAAATTACATATGTATATACATATATATATATATATATATATACACACACATACACACGCACACACACACATACACACATATATATTTATGTCTGTATAAGGATATTGTCAGTATAAGGACACTAAATGAGTGCTAAATGAGTTTGGAAACAGAAACAGAAATGTCTCAAAAAAAAACAAAATCAGAGAAGGCCTCACTTAAATATAAAATGACTAACTCTCACTAATTCCTGGGTAAGAATGCCAAATGGTATAGTCACTTTGGAAGATAGTCTTTTTTTTTTTTTTTTTTTTTTTTAATAAAACTAAACAAATCCTTATCATACAATTCAGTAATCATGCTCCTTGGTATTAACCCAAAAGGAGCTGAAAATGTATTAGCTCAGAAAAACCTACACACAAAAGTTTATAGGAGTTTTATTAATAATTAGGAAAATTTGGAAGCAACCAAGATGTCCTTCAGTAGGTGAATGGCTAAATAAACTAGATACATTTTTAAATGAGTTATCATTCTGTATAAAAAAAATGAGCTATCAAGCCATGAAAAGACATGAAGGAAACTTAAATGCATATTACAAGGTGAAAGAAGCCAATAAGAAAAGGCTATATAGTGTATAATTTCAACTACATGACATTTTCGAAAAAGCAAAATTATAGAGACAATAAAAACATCATCAGTTGCTAGGAATTGCAAGGGAAGGAATGAACAGGTCAACACAGAGAACGTTTAGGGTGGTGAAGTTATTCCATATGATTCTGTAATGGTGGATACATGTCCTTATTTACTTGTCCAAACCCACTGAATACACTCTATTGAAGAGTGAACCCAAATGGACTTTGGGTGACAATGATGTGTCAATATAGGTTCATCAGTGATAGCAAATGTGCCACTCTTGTGGAGGATTTTGATAATGGGGGAAGCTATGCATATATAAGGCACGGGATCAGAGGAAGATATTATGGGAAATTCCTGTACTTTTCACTCAATTATGCTATGAATATAAAATTCAGCTGAAAAATAATCGATTAGCAAAAAAACCTGTTTTAAAAAACTCTGCATATTACATGTTTTGAAAGGCAGAGGAAGGGAATAGTAAGGGTAATAGAAGGAGTAAGAACATTTGAGATAAAAGTATAAGTGTTTGTTGTTTCACAAGCCAAAAAATGTCTTAATTCCAGACTTCAGCCTCCATCAGAAAAGTATGGTATTTTAATCAGATGAACTCATTTTATTAGGGTTTCAGTAATATATTTATTCTATGAGATGTCGCAATAAAACCAAGGTTTGATATAGATAAATTTCAAAATTTTTAAATTTCCCTATTACACAAATTTACCATTATTTTGTCTAATCAGATCCCTTCAATTTTTAGAGAATTATATTTTATCATCTATATTTGAAAAACATTAATTTATTGGATAAGATGAATTTAAATAGGGAAAGGTGGGAGGTAGGCATGTGCTTATTTCAGTGAGAGAGATTATGCTAACACAATCTATTAAATAAATGATCCTAATCTGTTAAATTTTTAAAAAACTGTATTATATATATCTTTTATATTCATATATCTGTTTGTCTTCCAAAAATATTTAGTTTGTTCCTAATGAGTTCCACATATTTCATTTACATTTTTAAGAAAAAAGTGAATTAATAAAAAATAAGGCTGTAAGTACACCACACCAAATAATCTTATTTTCAAAAAATATTTTGGTAATTTTCAAACATGGCATCCTTCATGTGAGCTTTAAAATCATATTACAGCTCATTCAAATGGAAATTTTATTAAAATAGCACTATATATATTATATACATATACACACAGAGGAAACTGGAAAATTTTAAACATTGCACATTAAGGCTTTTCATTCAGAACTATTCTATCCACATTTTATGTACATTAATACTACTTCATCTTTGATTTTTCATATGTCTTCAAATTGAATTTAGTGCAAAGTATATATAGTTTGGTATTGTGAACAGAACATTTCCCATTTGCAATCTAAATTACTTTTATATCCACAGGTTAATGATTACATTATATACCATATCATATTTTCTTAAAAATTTCAATAATAATTGAGTTTTTATTTTCTACATATTCAATTATATCAACTGTAAAAATATTATTTTATTTTTTTCTTTCTTTTCCAACGTTTAAGCAACTGGTTATACTATTTATACATTTGCTTCCCAGGTAATTGAAGATTCATACGGAGTTGCAAGAAATATTACAGAGAAATTCTGTGTACCCTTCATTCTGTTTCTCTCAATGACCACCAGGATCTCTTGTGCTATCCTTTTATTACAATAGTCTCAGACACGGTCCCTTGGTAACCACTGCTCTATTCTCCATCCTTAAAATTCTGTAATTTTAAGAACACTATATAAGTGGAATCATACCATACCTAAGCTTTTGGATTGACTTTTATCACTCAGAATAATTCCCTTGAGATCTATCCCAGTTGTTGAGAGTATCAATAATCTATTTCTTTTGATGGCTGAGTAATATTCCAGGGTATTAATACACCACTCTTTGTTTAACTCTTCAATTGTTGAAGAATATTTGAGTTATTGTTATCTTTGGTTTTGGGATATTATAAAGTTGCTATGAACATTTGTTTATAGATTTTTGTACAAACATAAATTTTCTTTTCTCCAAAAGAAATGCCCAAATATGCAGGTGCTGTGTCAAATGTAAACACATAACAGTTTTATTTAAAAATTCCATATGCTTTTTTAGAGTAGTTGTACCACTTTACATTCTCACTAGCAATGTATAAATGATCGGGTTTCTCTGCATCCTTGGCAGCACTTGATGTCATTAAAAAATGGCTATTCTTGCATATGTGTAGTGATATCCCCTTGTGGTTTAATTTGCATTTCTCTAGCAGCTAAGGAGGTTGAACACCATTTAATGAATTTATTTATGATCCACATATAATCTTCAGTGAAATATCTGTTCATGTCATTCATCCATTTTCTAACTAAATTATTTTGTTTGTTTGTTTAACTACTGAGTTTGAAGAGTTCTTTGTCTATTTAAAATACAAATCTTTTGTCAGATATGTGAATTTCAAATATTTCCCTCCAGTCTGTAACTTGTCTTTTCACTCTCTTCAAAAAATATTTTGCAGAGAAAGAGGTATCATTATTTATGAGGTCCAGGTAATCAAATTTTCCTTTTACGAATCTTGCTTTTGCTGTCAATTCTAACAATGTTTCATTTATTTCTTTTTTTGGAAACTTTTTCCTAAGAAAGGTTATAGTTTTATATTTCACATATTGGTCCCTGCTCTATTTTGAGTTACTTTTTATATATGTTTGTACATGGCATGAGGCTTAATATGAAGTTTTGCGTGCTTGCTTGTTTATTTTGTTTTGTGTCTATGAATGCCTAATTGTTCCAACTTCATTTTTGAAAAACATTTGTTGAACTCTAGTAAATTATTTAACTAGCTTGAATGTGAAAAATGATATTGAACTGGACAAGGTGGCTCATGCCTATAGTCCCAGCTGTTTGGGAGATGGAGGCAGGTGGATCAGTTGAGTTTAGGAGTTAGTTCAAGGTTAGAGTGAGCTATGACTGTGTCACTCACTACTGCACTCCAGCCTGGGCAACAGAGTGAGACCTAATCCCTAAAACTAAAAAACTTAATTAAAAAAAAAAAACAATGTTGAATTATCATAGTCTTAGTGATACTCCTTTTTTTTTTTTTTTTTTTTTTTTGCCTTTCTTGCTATCTTTAGGTGAGGAGGGGAATATGGCAAAATTTTTCTTAAATAATTATTTACAAATAACCTAATTATTTGTGTTAGGAAATTTCTATTGAATCAATGGAAACACAGGCGTCTGTAAAAGTGTTGATTTTAAAAAATTCTATTTTGCATTTTCCACTGTCTTTGTAAGACGTTGTATACAAAGGAAGAAATGGAAAACTAACCAGGCATAAAGACTTAGACACTCTAAAAGACTGCATGTTGAGTTCAGAACTATGATTTGAGGCAATCAATGAACATAGTTAAAATTGTTGTGTTAAAATCAAACTCTTTTACATATATATATTTTCTCCTTTAACACATTGTTATAAACATTACATAAATAAAATTTCCTATTTACAACCACCCTATATGTCTGTAACAAAATCCAACCAACCATGTTGAATTATTATTTTATACTATTAGATTAATATGTTAAACTTTTATTTAAATGTTTACATCTATGTGAATGAATAAAACTACATGGTCTTTTATTTTCCATTTTGTATTATATTAATCACTTAGCACATTAACATGCTCATTCAGTATTTTTACAGTTGTATTTATTTGCTGCATTCTGGAATAGTTTAATAGTTTTAATAATGAGAATATTTTTTAACTCCAACTGCCCCTGGAATTTATCCTAAAACCAATTCTTCAAAGTAATTCAAATAATTCTAAATAAATATTCTGTTTAAATAATAATCAGAAGGAGAGATATGTGTCATTTAAGAATTAATTTATTTGGCTTTATTCAATACTGAGAAAACTATATACTTCATTCGTTTCTTTGGGGTTTCTTCTGCTTCTTTGTTGCTTTCTTTGTTCCTTTCCTTAAATTTTTCTTAGCTGCTAGGTATTACCCCTGAGGTGTCTTGAATTTTTCATTGCTAGAATAAAGACTCTTTCCTTATACATATAATGAATAATTCAGATTCTTTTTTAATAGCCTCCAAGGCTAACTTCTCTCCCCTAGCCCTTTTTATGAACGAGATTTCCCCATGTCTCATCATAATCATCTGGGATGTTCATCCTTTGCAATCAATCCTCTCTCTTCTGAATGTCCCCCAAGCCCTACTGGGTATTGGTATCCTCATTTCAAAGCTACAGGCTCAGCAACGTTGACAAAGAAAGACCATATGGCTAGTAACTGGCAAAGTTGAAATTTGAACCTGCATCTCTCTGACTTCAAGTTTTCTTCATTAAGCTATAGTGACTCCTAAAAAATAAGTTTTCTTTCCTTTTCTCCTTAATACTGTATTAATAGCATCTTTTCACAAGACAATATACAATTTTATAAAAAATATTTCAAGAATATTCTTACTGCCTTTTAGCCACAAGAATCTTTCTTCCAAATGAAATTCAACTGCTTAGTGAAAGCCCCTCTGGATCTTATTAGCATCCCATTCTGCCTCAACTTGCCCAGGAAGGTAACATTAGCATATTCTCCTTTCTCAGAGAGAAATGTCACAGCATTCACTAAAATGTAGGAAATTTTTTTTCTTTCTTTAAGAGAATTGTCTACAATATTCCTTAAATTCCAAGCTTACCCCCTGTTCATTGTTACAGGTAATTTAGAGTTACAACTGAATTCTGTCATCAGCAAACATTTATTACACACATTGCAATCTAATCTAGTAGAAACTTAATTTATGTTAGAATCAGACCCAGGGAGAATCACCGAGAGAAATCTTACTATTTAATACATTTAAATAATTTTCTCTTTATTTTTACTTAGCAAACAGAGAAATCTGGATATCAATCATTCATCTCAATCTTTCACACTGAACAATAAGAAGGTGGCTCAGAGAAAAATGATAGACTGTAAATCATTTTAAGAGATGTTCTTTCATATAAACCTCCTTTCTTATTAACCTTTAGAGAAAAATTATAAAATCAATACTTAGTCCCTAATGTAAAAAATATTGCTAAAATTTAATATGTACCTCTCATAGACTAGCGAGATGTTTGAGAATATATCTCATCTCTAGTAATTCTGTAACTAAATATAAGGCACAATTTTTTATATATATATACATATACATAGAGAGAGAGAGAGAGACAGAGAGAGAGTATACATGTATGAAAGTCTGAAAACCTAATGTATGTTAATAGTTCCTATTAAAGATGTAAAAAATATTGTTAACCCTATAGGATACTATGTTACAATTATGAATAGTGGCACAAAAATTCAAATAAATGCATGGTTTAACAATTCACAAGTATTTACAGACCTGGCAACAGAACTCTTACTGGTTAAATAGTTACAAGGTATTGTATCTTAGGTAAAAAGTTTAGCTTTGGCAATGTGAATGTGGCAACAGAACTGAAATTGAATAATTCACTACATGTTCATTTCTCTGCTCTATTTGGTCATTTAAGATCATAGACTGCTATGGGTATTTCTGTTCTTTCTTCCAAAAATCCAATCTTGCTTTCAAACAGCCTTTTGAAATGAGTTGGCTGCATAATCTTTGAAGAAAAAAAGAAAGTTCTTCAGCATTCAACTGAAGAAAAGCTAATTTATGACTTTAAGTTCTTAGTACCTCTTTGCTGAAAATAATTGTGTTAGTTTTATCTAGTTTATTCTTGATACTAGAGGTTCAGAAATATTTCTTTTAATTTAAATCCTATTCAAAATAATTTCCTATTAAAACAGAAATAGAAAGAAAAATCTAATCAGGTAGTTATTCAAAATTTCCCACAAGAAGAACAAGCCATTTTCCTTTCTGCTCACATGATTCTCTTTTAGCTGGGTTTTCCCAGTACTACCTCCTCTATTTCCAGGACTGTGATTTAAACATTTATTTATTCTTAATCATTTTCTTCATTTTCCATGGTTAGTGTCATATGGGATAGTCTTCTAGTGCATTTCCATTTTAAATACTATTTAATAGCTCATTGAAATGATAACATCCCTTCTACCCCTCCTTGCAGAGCTAGTTGAAACTACAGAATGCAAATCACAATGGTCAATATTAAATCCGAGATTTTTCAAAATATCTGCTGTTTGTATATTCTATAACTAGCCACCAGATCCTAAGGTTTTGTTTTAGTACTTAACATCTGAAATATAAATTCTATTCTTACTTTAGTTTTTTATTTGCATTCTTTTCTTTCCCTAGGATGCTGAAACTTTAGGCAGCAGATGAAATATCGTCTAAATTTATGTCATTTGAGATCAGGATACAATTGCACGCTTGCTTTTTAATGCTTCCTAATTTATCACCTAGAAAATGAACAAAAGTTTGTTCTTTCCTACTTAAGAAATTTACAGTTTTTAATGTAAATTTAAGAACTAAAAGTACATATTAGCTAATATGGTTTGGATATGTTCCCACCCAAATCTCATTTTGAATCGTAACTCCCACAATTCCCATGTGTTGTGGGAGGAACCTGGTGAAAGGTGATTGAAATACAGGGGTGAGTCATTCCTGCTCAGTTGTCATACTCAATGAGTCTCACGAGATCTGACAGTTTTAAAAATGGGAGTTTCTCTCCACAAGCTTTCTTTTTGCCTCCTGTCATCCCTGTAAGATGTGACTTACTCCTCCTTGCCTTCCATCATGATTGTGAAGCCAGTCCAACCTTGTAAAACTGTAAGTCCAATAAACCTCTTTCTTTTATAAATTGCCCATTCTTGGGTATGTTTTTATCAGCAGTGTGAAAACGAACTAATCCAGTAGGAGAACAGAAAAAATAAAAAGATATATCCTGGTACATTTTGTGTAGATGTTTTGGGTTATGTTTTGTTTTGTGTTTCACATAAAAGAAGGCTTATATGGAAATCACCAAGCAAAGTACTCAGATCATTTAATTTAAGCCACTGTCTTTATTATTATTAAAATGTAAAATGTGTAGAGCAATATAAAGCACCTTCAAATTGTTCAATTTCAGACACACAAAAAAATATTTTTCATTCTCTTGGAAATTTGTTTCTTTCATAGTTGTTCTCTTTAGCCAAAATGTTTGTGTATGTATTCTCAGATTTAGCTTTAGAAACACAATATGAAGTTGCTTCTTTATAGTTAATGGAAAAATATGGTGAAATGTAAAGTCTATCTAGAAGTCTCTTTTCGGAGGTGCATTTAACTATGCTGACTTTGTAAGGTTCAAAATATGAATCACAAAAATAATAATCTATAATTCAGGCTCTTCCATGAAGGAAACCAAATAGCTTGTCCCTTAGTATTATAAAACCTAATTCATCCATTCAAGAAAAAGTCAAAAAGGAAAAGTCAATCACACCACATCTATCTTCACAGTCCCAGGAAATCACCTTTGTTCCTCTTGGCATACCAGGGATTTCCTTTTATATCTCTTTCTTTTGCCTTTTCTTACTCTTTCTAATCTCTTATTACAGAAATAGCTAGGTTTCTTGAAAAAAAAAAAACATAAACAAAAGAGTACGGTCAATTTGTGATCAATTCTACTAACTAGAACTACTTTTGACTCAGATTATCCCTATAGCTGACAAAGCCTAATAATACATACTCCTTTATTTAATTTCTTTCCTGGGTCAGATAATCATCCAATGAACGTTCTTTCCTATCTGAGTATATTTCCAAAATGAGACTTCTGTACAGAAAGTCATATTTTAATTATAAACACATTTTTAAAATTCAACATGGGGTAAGTTACTAAATTAAGACCAAACTGTGTCTATATTAAATAGAATGAGGAGGACACCTGAAAAATAAGATATTATTTATTATCAGCTTCTTTCTTTTTTTCTCCCCAAACTCTGCTCTCTTTTCATCAACTATAGAAATAATTTTTAGGAAATTCATACTAAACACATAAAACAAAAGCATAAACTACAAGAAGTTTACCTCTTACAATGCCTTCACTTTTCCTGTGGTGCCCAGCACACTGTAATAAATCTAATCTCTGCTTCTCTATTCTCAAAAGGGGATAAGTATGATGCCACAAAAACAGTGATCAGATTTAGAAGGTCAACCTTTCATTAGCAGGTATATCCTTGGCTAGATCATTTATTTATGCATTTTTTTTTTTTTTGCATTTGCAAAGACAAAGGGTTGGACTAAATCACACTATAGCCAGCAGTGTTCTAAGGACTCTAGTGAACTCTTTCAGGACAGAGAAGAGATGAGGGAGGGACAGAGGTTATGTGATTAGAACTGTTCAACCAGAAAAATGCTGCTTTCGTGTGTTTGATTCTTTGCACAGAATTGTATTTGAAGCACTACACATACATGCTTGCTCACACAAGAAAACACATAAACACACAAGATGAGCCACAAACCAGCTTGCATCTCTTAGAATTTCACATTTCTGGTATATTTTATACTAGCTCTTTTCCTTTTCAGCAGAGATTCAAAGTGCTCATCAAATAAAGAATATACTTTTAGGTTCTGAAGGACTATTATTAAATTTTACCTCAAACTTATCATCTCTTAAGTACCTAAGTCAAGAGCTTTAGGATTTACTCATAGTTTTAATTAGCCAAATTAGTCAATTATTCAAAATGCTAATCATTCTCAAACCTCTTTTTGAGACCTTTTTCAAATTAACATCTCCAGAATATGAGTAAAGGATCTAAATATGAAAAATGTGTTAAGGTTTTAGACACTCTGAGAAGAACATTCACACACCGTGTTACACACACGTGTGTATATACATGCACCCTGAACTGATGTTATCCTTTTGCCCTAAAGTGTTTGGCTCTATGAAGTCATATTTAAGTTCGTCCTTCACATGTGCTGTTTGCTTCTATCACATTACCATGACCAAATACCAAATCTTTATTCCATGTCTTTATTACCCTACAGCAGAGGTTTCCGGGGTAAGGTTTGTGGACTTCAGGAAGACAGGAGCCACAGAAGTCAAAACTGTATTCGTAATAACACAAAGACATTATTGTCCTTGTCCATGGATTAAAATTTTCACTTGTGATGCAAATAATGGTAGATAACACTCCAGGTACCCTTTCCAAACAATTGTCATTCTATTCTTTATGGCCGTATATTCTCAATTTAAAAATAAACTCAGTTTCAGTTAAGAATTAAGTAGTAAAAAAGAAATTAATTGTACTAAATCTTGACTTTCAAGGTCTTTTTAAAATCTGCCTGGTGAAGTATGTCAAAAAATGGAAAAGCATATGGGCAGTGGCTTGAGTTATGTGCTAAACTCACCACATTGTTTCTCATGGAACAATATTTTTACTGGAAGGAATGAGTAACAAACTACAATTATTGAGATTTAAGTGTTTGACAGATGTTTTTCTTCAAAATGAGGTAACTTTTTCTTCACGAAACCCACAATTGGCTGTGTGTTACAAAGAATCAAACTCAAGCTTTCAAGCAAGAAAAGAAATTTTAGAAAACTGATATTCTCCATCTTGAGTTTGATCATTTCTCAATAACTCTCTAGTAAGTTTCTTCTAGTGAAATCATCAGTAAAATTAAACATGATTTTAATAAAATGTACAATCACATGCCACTAAATGACAGGGGTATGTTCTGAGAAACGTGTCATTAGGTAACTTCATGGTTGTGTGAACATCATAGGGTATACTTACACAAACAGAGATGCTAAAGCCTACTGCTTACCTATGCTGTATGGTACAGCCTATTGCTCCTAGGCTACAAACTTGTACCGCCTGACAGTGCACTGAATACCGTAGGCAATCGTAACATAATGGTAACTGTTTGTGTATCTAAACATTGAAAAAGTATAGTAAAAATACAGCATAAAATCATAAAAAGGAGTACACCTGGATAGGGCACTTCAAGAATGGAGCTTGCAGGATTGGAAGTTGCTCTGAGTAGGTCAGTGAGTGGGAGGTGAGTGAATGCAAAGGCCTAAGATACACTGTACACTATTGTAGACTTTATAAGCACTGCACACCTAGTCTACATTAAATGTATAAAAACATTTTCCTTTCTTTAGTAGTAGATTAACCTTAGCTTCTGGTAACTGTTTTATTTTATCAACTTTTTTCATCGTTGACACTTTCGTAAGAATACTTAGCTTAAAAACACAAACACATTTCACAACCGAACACAATTATTTTCCTTCTTTATATCCTTATTGCATAACTTTTGTCTATTTTAATTTTTTTTATTTTTAAGAAACTAAGACATAAACACACACACACATTAGCCTATGCCCACACAGGGTCAGTATCATCAATATCACTGTCTTCCACCTTCATGTCCTATTCCACTGGAAGGTCTTCAGGGTAAATAACATTCATGGAGCTGACATCTCCTATGATAACCATGCCTTCTCCTGGAATACCTCCTGAAGAAACTTTCTGAGGCTGTTATACAGTTAACTTATGTTTTAGTAAGTAGAAGGAATGTACTGTAAAATAATAATAAAAAGTGTAGTATATTAAATAGATAATCCAGTAATATAGTAGTCTGTTATCATTATTATTATGTACCATATGTAATTCTATGTGATGTAATTTTACAGGACAGGCCACATAGTAGGTTTATTTATGCCAGCATCACCACAACACCTGAGTAATGCATCAGGCTACTATGACCTTACAATGTCTATGTCACTAGGTGATAAGAACTTTTCAGTTGAATCATAACCAAATGGGACCACCAATATATCAAAGTCTGTCATTGGCCTAAATGACATTATAATGTGTATGAATGTGTAATAAACTCCACTGATATTTGGAAGACCTGCAGAACTCAGTGAAATAACATTTTACAAATGACCATATTACACAAGCAGACATGGGTAAGAGTCTTTCAACATGTAAGACGGACCAACGGTCTTTCATGTAGTAGAATATTAAAATATTATTCAGATCTTGCACTGCAATTAACCAAGCATCTAGCACTTACCTAGTTTTCAAGAACAGGAAAAATCCTCTAAAATTATCTAAAATAGCTATTAACATTCATATTGTATTTCCAACTATGTATCTTTATGAGGTCAGAATTTCTACATATTGTTCAACCAAAACAATATATTGCAAAAGAACAGAGGTGCACATTTGAGTTAGACATTAAACACAGTAGCAAAAATGTAAAACAATACTATTTATTTTGCTAGTTTTTTGTTTTGAAAAACATAGTTGTTTTCATTATGTTATTAATATTTATATATAATTGTTTATTATTGTCATTTTAAATAAAATACACATTTTATTTGAAGTCTCAGAATTTATTTGCAATGTCTAATTTTATAAATGGTGATATGTAATTCAAATGCCCCAAAATATTTTTGGGTCTTCAATACTTTGTTAGAGTGCACTACACTAAGTTCTACTGAATGTACTTTATTGTGTATTTGACAAGTTTATGCTTCTCCACATTTCACACTACCAGGGTTATAATAAATATTCAAGCTGCAAAGGATGTTGACTTTCTTTTTTATTTGGTAATATCATCAGCTTTAATAACTTTATTGTATTATTATTTACTACTTCATTATCAAGAACTTTCACTAAACAGCACTCTGACATTTTTATTGCAAGAGTGGATAACCACATAAATTTATCACTGGTCAATACAAGCACACTCATTTTACTGTGCTCTGCTCAATTACACTTTCCAGACATTGTTTTTTTACAACTTGAAGGGTTGTGGTAGCCTGTTGTCAAGCAAGCCTATTGACACCATTTTCCCAATAGCATGCAGTCATTTCATGTCTCTGTGTCAAACTTTGGTAATTCTCACAATCTTTCCAACTTCATTATTAACATATCTGTTACGGTGATCTGTGATCAGTGATCTTTGATGCCACTATTGTAGTTGTCTTGAGGAGCCATGAACCATGCCCATATAAGACCATAAATACTGTGTGTGTTCTAACTGCAACATCAACGAGCTGATCTTCTTTCTCTCTCTCTCTCTCTCTCTCTCTCTCTCTCTTCAGGTCCCCCTATTCCCTGAGACATGACCATATTGAAATTAGGGCAACCACAGTAGCCCCTGAGTATTCCAGTGAAAGGAAGAGTCAAATGTCTCTCACTTTAAATCCAAAACTAAAAACAATTAAGCTTAGTGAGGAAGGCACATCAAAAGCTTAGGTAGGCTGAAGGCTAAGCCTCTTGCTCCAAACAGCCAAGTTGTGAATGCAAAGGAAAAGTTATTAATGGAAATTAAAAGTGCTACTCCAGTGAACACATAAAACAGCCTTATTGTTGTTATGAAGAAAGTTTTTGTGGTTTGGATGGAAGATAAAAGTAGCCACAGCTTTCCCTTAAGTCAAAGCCTAATCTAGAGTAAGGTCCTACCTCTCTTCAATTAAGTGAAGGTTGAGAGAGATGAGAATGCTGCAGAAGAAAACTTGAAGCTAAGAGAGATTGGTTCATTAGGTTTAAGGAAAGATCCTATTTCCATAACGTCAAAGTCCAAGGTGTAGCAGCAAGTGCTGATATAGAAACTACAGCCAATTATCAAGAAGATGTAGCTAGGATCATTGATGAAGGTGGCTACACTAAACAACAGATTTTCAGTGTAGACAAAACAGCCTTCTATTGTAAGAACACTGTCTAGGTTTATCATAGTAAGAGAGGAAAAAGCCAATGTCTGGCTTCAAAGCTTCAAAGGAGAGGCTTACTCTGCTATCAGGGGCTAATGCAGCTGGTGACATTCAGTAGAAGCCAATGCTCATTTACTGTTCTCAAAACCCTGGGACCCTTAAGAATTATGCTAAAGCTGCTTAGCTTGTACTTTATAAGTGAAACAAAAAAGCCTGGATGACATCTGTATATAGCATGGTTTACTAAATATTTAAAACCCATGTTGAGACTTACTACTCATAAAAATATTCCTTTTAAGATATCACCGCTCATTGACAATTCACCTGGGAGCCCCGATGAAGATGTACATAAATATTAATGGTTGTTTTCATGCCTGCTAATACAACATCCATTCTGCAGCCTATGGATCAAGGAGTAATTTTGATTTTCAAATGTTAGTAATTAAGAACTACATTTGATAAGGCTGCCATAGATACTGTTTCTTCTGAAGGATCCGGGCAAAGTGAATTAAAAATCTTCTGGAAAGAATTCACATTTGTAGATGCCATTAAGAACATTTGCGATTTATGTGAAAAGGTCAAAATATCAACATTAACAGGAGTTTGGAAGAAGTTGATTCCAATCAGCACTGATAATTTTGCGAGGTCCAAGACTTCAGTGAAGGAAATAACTGCACATGTGGTAGGAGCAGCAAGAGGATTTGAATTAAAAGTGGAACATGAAGATAAAAGTGAACTGCTACAATCTCACAATAAGTCTTGAGTGGATGAGGAGTTTTGTCTTATGGATGAAGGGAAAGGAGAAGTTCCTTGATATGCAATCTAGTACTGGCTAACATACTGTAAACACTGTTGATATGACAGCAGAGGATTTAGAATATTACATAAACCTAGTTGTGAAAGAAGTAGAATTTGAGAGGAGTAACTCCCATTTTGAAAGAAGGTCTACTGTGGAGAAAATGCTATCAAACAGCATCGCATGCTATGGAGAAATCTTTTGTGAAAGGAAGTGTCAATGAATGTGGCAAACTTTATTTCTGCCTTATTTTAAGAAATTGTCACAGTCACCCCAACCTTCAGCAACCACTATCTGTTCAGTCAGCAGTCATCAACACCAAGACAAGAACCTCTATCAGTAAAAGGACTATGATTTGTGGAAGGCTCAGATCATTATTATAATGATTTAGCAATAAAGTGATTTTTACTTAAGATCTGTCTATATATATATTTTCTGAGAGGGAGTCTCGCTCTGTCACCAGGCTGGAGCGCAGTGGCATGATCTCGGCTAGCTGCAACCTCTGCCTCCCAGGTTCAAGCAATTCTCCTGCCTCAGCGTCCTGAGTAGCTGAGACTACAGGCATGTGACACCAAGTCCAGCTAAGTTTTGTATTTTTTTTTTTTTTAGTAGAGACGGGGTTTCACCATATTAGCCAGGATGGTTTCTATCTCTTGATCTCGTGATCTTCCCACTTTAGCTTACCAAAGAGTTGGGATTACAGGTGTGAGGCACCACACTTGGCCAGGTCTGTC
Source organism: Alouatta palliata (assembly GCA_004027835.1). Classification (NCBI taxonomy): domain Eukaryota; kingdom Metazoa; phylum Chordata; class Mammalia; order Primates; family Atelidae; genus Alouatta; species Alouatta palliata. The sequence continues at coordinate 21,895 of PVKV010014231.1, read as the reverse complement.
CATTTTTATAACACATAATTCTATTGCACACTTAATAGACTACAAATGCTATAAATGTAACTTTTACATGCAGTGAGAAACCAAAAAAAAAAATTGTATGATTTGCTTTATTGGAATAGTTGTTTAATTGCAGTATTCTGAAACTAAACCTACAATATCTACAAGGTACGCTTGAATTTATTGAGAACTTAGTTTGTAATAGAAACTGTTATGAATAATATAGTAAATGTAGAAAGCAGTGTAGGTGGTAAAGATATAAACCTTATTCTAGGCTTCAAATATAAGAAATCCAGGTGGATCACAATAAAAGAGGCCGTCACACATGTTAATTGTGTTAGTAAGGGTTTGTTATCAGAGTGATAATCAGTGAACAAAAAGAAGCAGACAGCTTCCAGAGACGATTCCTCCATAGAAACTTTGGGGAAATTAATAAAGAAAAATGGTTAGAATAAGCTTTATCAAAATTTTAGGAAGTGGTCAAATGTTTACAGAAGTCAAAGAAATGCTAAAAGAAGAAAAGGCTGCTTTAAGCTTTGTGGGTTGTCATTTGCCATTATCCCAGCCCTCTCCCTGCTAGGTGATGATCTTAGCAGCCAGCACTCAGCATATAGAATCTTGGTTCCTAGTTCTGGAGCAAATAGGGTAGAACTTACCTGGAAAAAAGAATGTAATTATCTAGTCTAAGCTGGGAGCAACCTGAAAGACTGTCAGAAGGCTTTTTTCTTTGTTACATCTGACTTGAAACATACTTTTGGCAGAAAAGTAGCAAATATTGTTCAAAGCATTGTAAGGCAGATGAACAAGCCAGAGCTATCTGGGCCAAAAAAAAAAAAAAAAAAAGATTATAGATGAAGCATAAAACATACCACCTAAAGCTTGGTAGAAAAATCTCAAGAATTTCACTGAGAAATTAGGGCTTTCAAAGTGCCTACACACATTGAGGAATTTAGAAATCTACATGCATTCCCAAGACAGGATGAATATTCTGAAAAGACCAGAGAAAACGCTAAGCTTTCACCTCTGGCTGAACTATAGGCCTAGTAAGATTAGGAAGTAAAGATTAAAGTAGAGTTGTAAATAGACTGGCTAAGTGTTTAAGCACCAAGCACAGAGCGAATCTGAAAAGGTATTTTACCCTCTCTGTTTTTTGTTTCTCCTAGCCTCCATACCCCAGCCCCCACCCATAGCCACATTTGCCTTCTAATATTAAAGGAAATATTTGTGAAAAAAAAAATCAAACAGAAAACCCTAGCTAACACAAGCTAAAGAACAGAGACTTCAGAAAACACACATGGTTTTCTGATAACAGTGATTTTTCAAAAATAGTTTAAAAGATTCTAGAAAAGAACACACAAATAGCCTACAGCAAACAACAAAAGACAACCCAGAAAAGGAAGAAAAATTTGATTATAAGAGTCCCACATTGTAATATTCAAAATGTGCACTTTTCAATCAGAAATTGTAAAGCATGCAAAGAATAAGAAAGTATAGTCTATTCACAGACATTAATGGAAACTGCTGCTGGGGAGTCACAGACATTTTACTTAATAGAGAACGACTTTAAATCAATTGTCTTAAATATCCTCACAGAGCTACAGAAAACCATGAATAAAGAGCTAAAGGAAACCAGAATAACAATGTATTTAAAAAGTAGAAAGTATCAACAAAGAAAGAGATAAAAATTATTAAACACATACACACATAGAAATTCTGCAGCTTAAAAGTATAAGGACTTATATACAAACTTAGTAGAAGAATAAAACAGCAAATTTGAGCAGGCAGAAGAAAGAACCAGTGAAAATAATGATAGATCAATTAAAATTACCAGTATAGAAAGCACAAAGAAAAAAGAATGAAGGAAAATGAACAGAGCCTAAGAGACATTTAAAACACCATTATACATAGCAACATAAAAGAACTGAAATCACAAGAAGAGAGAGAAGGGCAGAAAGGATATTTAAAGAAATGATGGCCGACAATTTGCCAAATTTAGCAAAAGACATGGAACTATATGTTCAAGATGTTCAATAAACTCAAAGAAAAATAACACTGAAAGATACATTCTGAGACATATTATAATCAAATTATCACAAGATAAGAACAAAGACATGATCTTGCAAGCAGCAAAGGAAAATCCTATTGATACATATATGGGATTCTCAATAAGTTTAACAGAGATTTCTCATCAATAAATATGCAGACAAGAAGAAAGTGGAACACTTTTAAAGAAAAGAACCAACCAACCTTCCTTCCTTCTTTCCTTCCTTCCTTCTTTCTTTCCCTCCCTCCCTCCCTCCCTCCCTTCCTTCCTTTTTTCTTTTTTTTTTTTTAAGATGGGGTTTCCCTCTTGTTGCTCAGGCTGGAGTGCAGTGGTACAATCTCAGCTCACTGCAGCTTCCACATCTTGGGTTCAAGCAATTCTCCCGCGTCAGCTTCCCATGTAGTTGGGAGTACAGGCTCCCACCACCACACCCAGCTATTTATGTGTGTGTGTGTGTGTATTTTCAGTAGAGACAGGGTTTCACTATGTTGGCCAGGTTGGTATCAAACTCCTGGCCTCAGGTGATCCTCTCACCTCAGCTTCCCAAAGTGCTGGGATTACAGGTGTGAGCCACTGTGCTCAGCCAAGAAAAGAAGTTTCAACCAAAAATTCAATATCTAGCAAAATAATCACTCAAATGAAGGAGAAACAAAGACATTCCCTCATAAACAAACACTGGGGAAAGTTGAGGGAGTTTGCAGTAAGTAGAACTGCCCTCCAAAATGTTAAAGGAGTACTTCAGCATGAAGTGGAAAAATGTTAGACAGTAATTTGAAGCCATATGAAGACACAGAAAACTCTAGCAATGATAACTACCTAGGTAAATAGAAAAGGCAGTCTTGTTGTATATTTGGCTCGTGACTCATCTTTATATTTTCTATATTACTATAATTTAAAAGAAAAATGTATAATAATAAGTATAAATCTAGATTAATGGTCACACAATATATATAGATGTAATTTGTGACAAAAACAATATTGTAGGGGTGAAACTGTATAAAAGCAGAGTTTGTTTATGTGATTCAAGATAAGTTAAAATTAATTCAAACTAAATTGTTATAAATTTAAAATATGAATTACAGTAAACAGCAGAGTCATAAGAAAAAATTTGTAAGAGGAAATGAGAAGAGAATCAAAGGACACTGCAAAAATAAACACAAAAGAAGGCAGCATTGAAGGACTTACAGAAAAAAATTAAAAGACAGAAAATAAATGGAACAATGAAACAATTACTTCATTTTAAGAAACTAAATGTAAATAAATGCAATTTTCCATTCAAAAGGCTGAAAATGGCAGACTGGATTTTTTTTAATTCACTTACTTCATTTCTAAAGATGCAATGCCTTGAGGGTAAATGAATGGAAAAATATATTCTATGCAAACTGTAACCAAGAAAGAGCAGAAATCGTTATCCTAATATCAGAAAAATTAGACTTTAAGTCAAAAATTGTTATGAGAATAAATGATACTATATATAGAAAAATGGTCATTAAAGAGACAAAATAATAATCATATACGTATCAAACAGTAGAGGTGCAAATTATACACTATGGTTTGAATGACTGTGTTCCCCTTTCAATTTCATATTGAAATTTAATCTCTAAAGCAATAGTATGAAGAGGTGTGATCTTGGGAGCTAATTATCAGGGCCCTACCCTTATGAATGAAATTAATATCCTTATAAAAGGTCTTGAGATTGAAGGGAAGGGAAGACTGTCTTTTCCTCCTGTTCATTCTGCCATGTGAGAATGCAGTGCTCCTTCGCTCTGGAGAGTGCAGCAAAAAGGTATCATCTTGGAACCAGAAAGCAGCCCCCTCCAGACACCCGTCCTGCCAGAATCTTGATCCCAGACTTTCCAGCTTGCAGAAGTGTGAGAAATAAGTTACTATTGTTTATATTACCCAATCTGTGGTATTTTGTTATAGCAGCACAAATGAACTCAGACATTATATGAAGTAAACAAGTTGCCAGAAAAACACACACTACCAAACTTACTCATGAAGAAATAAAAAAACTGAACAGACCTATAATGGGTAAATTATAAAACCGATTAATCAAAAACCTTCCTAATAATAAAAAGGCTAGAACCAGATGAATTCACTTGCGAATTCTAACATTTGGAAAAATTAACACTCATCCTTCTCAAACTCTTCCCAAAACTAAGAGATTACTTACTATCTCATTCTGTGAGGTTAAAATTATTTTGATATGAAAGCTAGACAAAGCACAAGAAAAGAAACCAACAGATCAACATCTTGTATAAAAACAGATGAAAATCCTTAAAGTATGTTAGAAAACAGAATTCTTCAGCACATGAAGCGGATTATACACCATGAACAAGTGGGGTTTATTCCAGGAATATAAGAGTGCCTAAACAAAAGAAAATCAATGTAATACAACATATAATAGAAAAGGGAGAAAAACAAATGGTCATCTCAATTCATGGATAAATGTATTTGACAGTATCCAACACTCCTTACAAAAATATTTTAAGAGCTATAAATAAAATGAATCTTCCTCAACAATGTAAAGAATCTTTAAACAAGCTAAGACTACTCAAGGAAACAAACTGAAAAGCTTTCCGTTTTGATGGAGTAAGATGAGAACATCCTTTTTACTATTGTTATCCAATATTGTACTGGAAATTCTAGCCAGAGTAACTAGACAAGAAAAAGAATGAAAAGATAATCAATTTGGACATGAAGAAGTAAAACTATCTCTGTTCATACATGGCATGATCCTCTATACATAGAAAATCTCGAAGAATCTACAATAAGCTACTAAAGCTAATAGATGATTTCAGCAAAGTTGAAAAGTACAAGATTAACACTCAGAAATCAGTTGTGTTTCCATAGACGTATCTTCAAAGAAGATACATAAATGGCCAATAAGCCCATGAGAAGATGCTCAATCAACATTGTCAATCATTAGGGAAACGAAAACTAAAACCAAATGAGATACTACTTCATATCTCTTTAATGCCCGTAACTAAAAAAAAACCACACAGAAAATAACAAGTGTTTCTAAGGATATGGAGAAACTGGAACACATGAATATTTCTGTTGGGAATGTAAGATGGTTCAGCTGCTGTGGCAAATAGTTCTTCAGAAATTTAAACATAGAATTACCATAGGACCTAGCAATTCCATTCCTAGGCATATAACCTCAAGGACTAAAAACATGGACTCAAACAAATACACACATGTTCACAGCAGCACAATCTGTGGAATATGCATATAATGGATTGCTAGGAGCCATAAAAAGGAATGAAGCACTGTTACATGTGACATGGTGGATAAACCTCTAAAACATGCAAAGTGAAAGACATCAGACACTAAAGGTCATATATTACTTGATTCAATTTATGTAAAATATATAGAGAAAGTAAATCTTCAGAAAACGGAAGTAGACTGGTGATTGCCAGGGGATAAAGGAGGTGGGGTAAGAGGAGCAACTGCTTAGTGGGTAGAGTTTCTTTTTGGGTTGATGAATATGGTTTGGAACTAGATAGAACGGGTGGTTGCACATGATGTGAATGTACTAGGTGCTACTGAATTGTTCACTTTAAAACGGATAATTTTATGATATGTGACTTTCATCTCAATATTTAAAAAAACAATAATACCAGGAATTTAAGTTAGGCAAAAAGGATAATGAATGTGATGCGGAGAGATAAAGTCATTCAAGTAACTAGAACTCTTGAACACTAAATGATAATTCATACAAAATAGTTAATGTACTTGCTTTGTTTCTCTAGTTACATAGTTACTGAGGATGACTCAGCAAATGTGGATAAGTTGCAAGTATTGCATTGGAGGTCTTCTACACCCCTCACAAAAGTCAAAATGTGATCCACAGATTTAAGGGACAGTCTTCCATTCAAGTAAAGTTGTCTCCCATGTCTAGTTTCACTGATTCTAGTTTTTCTATAGTTTATCAGATTGGACTTTATACTCAATTGAACAATCTTAGACCAAGAGAAATAGTGCAGTTAAATAAACCAAAATAATGAACATACATTGAAATTGCTCTAGCTAAAATTTCATTTTCCAGAGCAAAGATACAAAGTGGGATATTAGTTTAAAATACTGTTAAATAAAGGTTTGTTGTTTTTTCCTTTTTCTTTTTTATTTTTTTGAGACAGAGTCTCACTCTGTCACCAGGCACCAGGCTGGAGTGCAGTGGCACGACCTCGGCTCACTGCAACCTCTGCCCCCCGGGTTCAAGCAATTCTCCTGCCTCAGCCTCCCGAGTAGCTGGGACTACAGGCACACACCACCATGCCCAGCTAATTTTTTAATATTTTTAGTAGAGATAGGGTTTCACCATGTTGACCAGGATGTTCTCAATCTCTTGACCTTGTGATCCACCCACCTCAGCCTCCCAAAGTGCTGGGATTACAGGTGTGAGCCACCGCACCCAGCCTGTTTTTTTTTTGTTTGTTTGTTTTTACTGATACAGTCTCTTTTTACAGATGAACTCTGTAATACAGGTGACATTGGTTACAGTTTAAAACAAAGGAATTGAATGTCAATTGCATATAATTGGCATCATGCGAAATAATTAGGTATCAAATATCCTTGTCCACAAACACAGAGGATAAATATTATATTACAATATTTTTTTCCCAAGTGGAGTGGGTAATTGTATGCCACACACACTCTCTCTCCCTTTTCTCTTGCTTTTCTTTTCTTTTTTATCTTTTCTTTCTTTTCTTTTTGACAGAGTCATGCTCTGTTGCCCAGGCTGAAGTGCAGTGGTATGATCACGGCTCACTATAGCCTCAACTTCTTAGTCTCAAGCAATCCTCCAGCCTCCTGAGTAGCATGTGCCAACACATGTGGCTAACTTTTTTTTTTTTTACCTTTTAGTTGAGACAGGGTCTCACTATGCTGCCCAGGATGATTTTTGAAGTCCCATGCTCAAGGGATCCTCCTGTATTGGCCTCCCAAAGTGGTGGAATTATAGCCATGAGCCATCATACCCCACTATAACTCTCTGTTTTATGGAAACCTGACTTCTCAGAGACAAGGCTATCTAATCATACATTAGAGGCCAGAAGGTCACATTTCTAAATGAAATTTCTATTAGGCAGAAGCAAATAAAATATATGACTCAATATTTAAAGTTGTATAATAACATACAATTTTATATAATGTGGTTTAGGATAGAAAATGTGAACTTGTATTTTATCATGGGTATTTGAAGTCTGGAAAATTGTGACACCAGAAATAAAAATACATAAAGAATTTACATTTAAGATTTTCAACTTCCCACTTCTTTCACTGACTCCTTTTCTGCCCCTTGTCCAAATTTTTACACCTCCATCCTCAGCTGAATTATTTCTCTGCTACGCCTTCCCTTTTAGAAATATACAGAATTACTTTGCTAATTAAAAAAATCATGGGGAGGAATAAAGCAGAAATTTATTTTTCTAAAACATTTTTTGCCCCTATCTTCCATGGGTATAAGAATATGTGTTAACTTATATTACAAATATTACGACACATGTCAAAACCAAAAGTGCCTGAGATAGTGATCCAGCATCTCTGCCTTCCAGTTGTGTGAAATTAGGCAATTTACTTCAACTTGCAAGACTCAAATGAATACCCTAGAATGTAAATAAATAAACAGTATCTATGCAATATTTGTGATATGAGAATAAATAAAATAGTACATGTAAAGTACTGAGTACAACATCTGGCAAGAAGAAGGTATAAATAATTGTTAATAGAGTCTCTTTTGACTCTGGTAAAACTAAAGACATTATAATATAAATCAAATTCATCATTTATCTGACTGGACAATCAACATTATGAGAGTAACTAAGGGAATCAAATACGGCTTAAATATAGAAATGAAACTAAAGCAAAGACAAAAAATGTAACTACTTTTATTCCGTTAATACCAGAGGAAATTACTTTTTATTCAACAGTAGAGATAAATCTATTTTTAAAAGCAACAACAATCCATAATATATCGGGAGAAATTGTTAGAATCTGTCATTGTTTTCTCTGCAGCCTGATTATGCCTGGATAATGCTACATTGAAATCTGTATTCAATCTGTACTGTTCTTGAAAAAAAAAACAAGCAGAGAGACATTTGATTATGTCTATCAATATAACACATCTTGTTTTAGTTCAAGAAAATAAACAATTTGCATCTTGGTTGATGCTGATGTTTACAAGTAATGCAAATCTGAAAATCTGTAAAATTGTTTTCCCCTTATAAAGCCTAATGGGGATAGTTTAATCATTGCTTTGACATTTTCAAACACAGGTCAGGTATTTAAATGACATCTATTAAATTACAGATGCCAGGATTTGTTTGCAATATACTATAATATAACATTTTAACTAACTATAACCAGAACTGTTATTTTGTTAGAGCACAATAGCAACTAGAATGAATTTTTACATAACAATAACAAATCAGCTATCATCAGTCCAATAAAGTCCTTAATTTTATTAAATGCTTTCTAGGAAATTACATATATATATATATATGCATGGGGGGACATATGAATCTTTTTAGAGCCCTCTTTCAAAGAGTCAAATCATTTTTTTAATCTGGTGTCTTTTTTTTTTTGAAACAGGGTCTTGCTTTGTCTCCCAGGCCGCAGTGCAGTGGGGTGATTTCGGCTTACTGCAACCTTCGCCTCCTGGGTTCAAACAATTCTCCTGTCTCATTCTCCCGAGTAGCTAGGATTACAGGTGCCCGCCACTACACCCAGCTAATTTTTCTACTTCTAGTACAGATGGGATTTCACAATGTTAGTCAGGCTGGTCCCAAACTCCTGACCTCAGCCGATCTGCCCTGTCTCCCAAAGTGCTGGGATTACAGGCATGAGCCACAATGCCTGGCCTAATCTGATGTCTTAACAATAGGGAAAGAGAATTCTTTACCTCAGTGTTATATTTGTGGGCATGTAGCAAAGCTAGGGGATGAATCCAAGTCAGTCTAATACCAAGGTCAATTTAATCACTCTATCTACTATACTTTCTTCACAAACTAGCTGCTGAAGTCATCCAAATCTGTCGCTCTTAGCTGTGTTAGGTAGAAAATTGTTCTACTTCCTTTAAACTGGTGTGTTATGAAGGTTAAATGAGATGATTGCGTGCACTGTACTTTTAAGCTAATGTAAGGAAAAGCCTAATTCCTTAAAGGCTGACTTTTAGTTTTTGGCTTCTTTTGTTGATTTTTCTGGATCGGGCTGCCTATGTTTCTCTTCCTTCACTTCCTTAATTCTGTTTTGGCTCAAATGAACTCATTGAGCATAGCTTCATGGATGTAACCCATATCTGATATTAAAGACTCATCTAACCATTAACATCACTGTGGCAGTATTGACCTGTGTAAATTATTACTTAACATGGCGTATGAAACTAGTTAAAATTCTTAATCTTAAAGATACTTCTAGAAGTGAAAATAAAGACACCTCTCTTGTGGAACCGAAAAAATCACTATTATATTCTTGTTTAACTGAGATCAAGCAGAGTTCTAATGATTCCTACATCAGTGCTTGGTTTCTTTTATACTCTGATAAACCTGCAAAGACTGCCTACCATGCAATTTAAAAAGTGTACTAAAGGAACGAATCCCACTATTGTAACAGATGGTAGTTGGGAAGTTTCAAAAAGAATCAAGAGCTAGAGCTAACGATGGAGATCACATTTTGGTGCTTTCCCATTTTATCCTTAGTCAGCCGTGACAGATAATCAGTGTGTTGACTCTGTCTTGGCACTGATTGATTACAGACACACAAAAGCAAAAGGCCATTGCTGCTGAAGAATTGTGGAGTATGACAGTTCTCAGGTAGCTATTTCAATATGGCAGATGGATTAAAGAGTTTGATGAATATCCTCTATCAAATGCATTCTGACTCATAAAATATGCACCTTTGTTCTCAAAACAGGTTAAAATTGGTAATCATATTCTGTACATAGTGTTTTCCAAAGTATAGTCCTTCTCATTCTACATATTAAGTGTAAAAATAAGATTGCAAATTAAATGCACAGCTTTACTAGACTGATTTCCACAACTTAAAGCATAAATGTAATCTCATATATTTGTAGAGTATAATTATTAATCTTAAAGTTAATATATTCTCAAAATAAATGTGGATAAACATTTTCTTTAAACTCAATAGAAAAAAATGTAGGCTTCATCAATGCATTTGAATAAGTCCACCCTTTAATTTAAAAAGTGGAGTGAATAATTTCTTTCAGAAATACTTTAAAATAAATTACTTGAATAGTTTGCCTATTCTTCAAAAATAGTTAGGACTTCTCTTCACAAGGCAAGGAAGAGTCTGAGAATCTTAGAAAGTAAGGCATGTGTGTCAAACTACTTCTGTAATATAATTTGCAATCAAACAAATATTACAATGAACATGTGTTTCTCTGGTTACAGACTTGCATTCCTTAGCACTTAACTGAAAATTGTCATGCTATTTTGAGTAAAAGAGTTTCAAAAACATTTCTTTGACTAAACAACTTTTTGTATGCTTTCATCTTAAAACATACCCACTAAGTGTATTTTCATGACAGAATAATCTTAGTGAAAGAGCTCACCATATTTCATTTGTGGCTATATTTGTCACTAAACAAGGCATAATTATTGTTGGTAGTGTTTATTAATATATTCAATAATAGACATTAGAGTTATAATACACTTCAAGAGATCAATTCCCATTCTAGCAAACTAAAGATGTCCTTTTGTTCAATGACACACTGATACCATAGAGGTAAGTGATTAGCCCAGGGTTATATAATTATAACAGCTATATGAATTTCTGACTGCTGCTCTTATCGGAAAAGTTGTTCTAGAGGCAGCCCTTGTCCTAAAAGGCCCAGTGTCTTGCTAAAATCTCACAATCAGAAGCTTCCGCTCCTGACATGGATTCCCCTACTTGGTTGAAAGTTTACACCTGCTTCAGTGGTTGTGCTTAGAAAGCTAGGCCTTGCGAACATATTGGTGGACAGAGGGACCAGAAGGGTGATGTTGTATGCTGAATTTCCAGGTGGTGGTTTTTCTTTGTGGCTTTGTTCTATCACAGTTGAGAGAACTCAAGCCTGAGGGTTAGAAGAGAAAGGCTTGGTGCAATTGGAGCACTGCAGTCTGACCACAAACAGACAGCCACAGACACATGCAAAATCAAAAGTGTACATGGTCTTGATGCATATTCTTGTTCTCACCCCAAAAGTTAAACAAACTCAGGTATTTTTCCTGTCCAATGAGAGAGGCAAGACTAGATAACTTCTAAAAGTGCTTCCTGGGTGAAGACTCAAGTCTTGTGCTGCAAACTACCAGTCTTCTGACCTTATATATTACTGACACTTTTGGGCTGAGCCCACCATAAAGGCCATGCAACTAGACTGCCATTTTGCTGGGTCACAACTCAAATGACTAACCATTGTTGTTATACTTATCCATTTTGTCAATTTTCACAATTTTCTAGGCACTTGATGGCATTGAGTTTACAGAGAGCATAGAACACTCTCTGTATAAAGGAGGATGTCTGCTTCCTATAGCAATACATTTTCCACTCCAGTATAATTACTTACTTTTTTATTTTATAATGTTCCTACCAATAATAATAATGAAATCCAAAGACTTTTGAACATGTGGTATGTGAAATGCATTTGGTAAACTGTAAATCTAAATAATTATTATGGGGTGGGTGTGGTGGCTCATGATTGTAATCCCAGCACTTTGGGAGGCATACACAAGAGGACTGCTTGAGACCAGGAGTTTGAGACCAGCCTGGACAACACAGACAGACCCTATCTCTACAAAAATAAAAACAAAAAGATAACTAGGCATGGTGGTTATAGCTGCTCATGAGGCTGAGGTGGGAGGATTGCTGGAGCCCAGAAATTCAAGGTTGCAGTGAGCCATGATTGCACCACTGTAGTCCAGCCTGAGCAACATAGCAATACCCCACTTCAAAACAAAACAATAATAAATAAATAAATGCCACTTCTATTTGTATGATTAATATCATATGAAATTAAGTCTGGGTTGGGGGGCTGTCACTGTTCTAAATATGTGAATTTTCTAAATGTGTATATTTATGTAACTAGGGATCGGAGGCAAAAGATATAAAATAGTGAAAGTGCAGGGCCAACTACCATAGCACCTAGAATGTGGTAAGTACTCCATAATTACCTATTGGATGAATGAATGCATGAATAATTTGACCCCAGAAGACTAACTCCAGGTTAAATATTGTGTCCCTTTCCATTTGTCATAACTAAAATTGAAGCCACAAAGATCTATATTCCGGTGATGTTTTATATCTTTTCTGGGAAATAACCTTTATGTAACACTGCTTGATATGGTTTCTGGTGATTAATAAGTATTGAAAATAGCAATAATCAAAGGAATAGCAGCAGTAGTGCTAGGTACTGTGCAAAACTCTTGGACTACATTATCTCATTTAACCTCCATAATAACACTACAATGTTGGCAATAAATATTCTACTCATAATACAGATGAGTAAAGTAAGAGACAAGGTTAAATAACATGCCAAATTGCACAAAACTAGTGTCTTACAGAGACAGAACTCAAACCAAGGTATGCCATGTTTGCTCTTGCTTTAAGAAATGAAGAAGTACAGAACAAAAATGAACTCAATTATGGTTCATCACTGTGGTTTTATACTGAGAAAAATTGGAGAGGGTTGAGCAGAGAAAGTGTAATTTAGTGAGTGGCTAACTCTACATGGTCTTTGTTGCAGCAAACTCTCAAGTACTCTAAAGTATCAGTGAGTAAAAAGAAAACCTAAGAAAGTGAATTACTGGGACAAGGATGCTAGAATCAGAATGAAAGAAAAAGAATTCAGGAGAAATACATAGGGATTATGACATGAATATCTCCATCTGGCTAATAGCCGTCAATAGAAAGCAGCAAAATCAGCCCATTCATTTTTTATCATTATGTTAAACTTCTTATGTTTAAGTGAAACACCATACTGGAACTCATATCCTATAACAATGATTCTTGGTATTGTGCAGCAACTTAGAGCCATCATATTGTTTAATTACATTGTATTACAGATGTACAAATAAAGCAGTTAAGAAAAGGTTTCTGGGAGAATGCTGGATAAGCCAACATTTACCAGGGAATTTTTCCTTTTTTTCTTTCCAATTACTTTTCTCTCCTTCCTCCCTACTGGCTCCCTTTATTTTTTTCTCAACCTCTCCACATGTTAAATAACAACTAACATGCACACGAATGTTCACTGCGGCACTGTTTACAATAGCAAAGACTTGGAACCAACCCAAATGCCCTTCGATGATAGACTGGACAGGGAAAATGTGGCACATATACACCATGGAATACTATGCAGCCATAAAAAACCATGAGTTTGTGTCCTTTGTAGGGACATGGATGAACCTGGAAACCACCACTCTCAGCAAACTTACACAAGAACGGAAAATCGAACACCGCATGTTCTCACTCACAGACGGGTGTTGAACAATGGGAACACATGGACACAGGGAGGGGAGCATGACACACTGGGGTCTGTTGAGGGGAACTAGGGGACGGACAGCAGGGGGTGGGAAGCTGGGAGGGATAACATGGGGAGAAATGCCAGATACAGGTGATAATGAGGAAGGCAGCAAACCACATTGCCATGTATGTACCTATGCAACAATCTTGCATGTTCTTCACATGTACCCCAAAACCTAAAATGCAATAAAAAAAGTATATATATATATATATATATATATATAAACCCAAAAAACAACTAACAACGGTATTCTTGGCAGTTTATACATTTAAAAGTCAATATTTTTACAAAGATGGCATATTTCACAAAGTGCCCCATTGGAACAATTGATACTGTCATTTGTATAATTAGTCACAGAAATTACATGACTAAATGACTCTGAAAAAGAATTATCGTTAATTGTATTTTGTACATCAAGAAATATGTTTAATGTGTTTAAAGGGTTCATAAAATAACACAGCTAAGACAAAACCTGAAGTGGAAGTAAATAACACTCAACAACAGGCTATAATTTTAAAGTATCAGTTGATTTCCGGATTCATGCAATCCTATCCCAGAAATGACTATTTTTCATAATACTGTGCCATATGTGGATTTTTAGTCTTTGAGAAAAACAGTTGGGTGGGTGGGTTGTAGTAACATGCCAAATGTATCTGGAAGACAATTGGGGGAGTTTAATAGTAATCCCCTTATCTCTGCCTTCCTTATTAGTACCTACTAAAAAGTAATAAATCTCCAGGGTTTTGAAATAGTCCCCGCAAAAGAATTAAACACAATGATAATTTCTGTATTAGTGTTGAACTCTTTAATATGAAGAACACAGTCCAAAAATCATCGCAAGGGCAATTTGCAGAGGTTCTTTAGATCGGGTAGAAAGTTAGAATGTAAAAACGTTAGGGAAAGAAAGGAAAAGAAAGAAAGAAGTGTGCAAATGTAGAGGCTTAGATCACTCTCTTTCGATCCGAACTTTTTCCATCAAATCCTGTCTTTCCATTTCCATACACTTGAGTTATGATCTATATATGGAAAGTTCCACATACCACTCCCTCATCTTCAACCCACAATAAAAGTCAAATGTCTTCTGCATTTATCAAACTAACACATAGTAAGGCTGTAAGTGGCAATGGAGACTAAAAACTCCTTGGCATTCTCAACTTGTATATTTTACATTTTTAGCTTCCCCAAAATATCCTGCATGATATTTGAACTGCAGAATTACTGTGCCATTTGCAAAATGTCTGATTATGCTTTTTTTTTTCCAAATTCCAACCAATGCTAATGCACCCTAAGATACCACATATTGCTACCCTCTTAAGGCATTTGAATGTGAAATTATCATCCACAATACCATCAAAAGAGAGGAATAAAGACAGATTACCTGGGGTTAAGAGGATGACTGACATAGTGATGAGTGAGCACACAACTAAAATCACCAGCAGAGCAATAGCAATTCCCTTCCAGTTTCTCTGTGGAGGGCTGTTACTTCCCAGTTCCTACCGAGATAGAAAAAAAAGTTTCATAATTATACATGCTCCAAGAGAAATGTATTCATAAAGAAATGATTTAGTGCATGGCACAATCACAGTTTGAAAGCTGATTAGAATCCATTTCCTCTTCGGTAGTTCATTTAATTATTCAAAAGTGCATATATTATAAATGGCTACCTTTTGGGGGGCAATATGATCTCTCTGTGAGATAAACCAGCAGAGTTTTATGCTTGCTGTCCAAAATGTAGATGGTGTGAAAATGAATTGACTATAAACACCAGGACGATAGCCAAAATACTCTGCAAAATAATTATGGAAATAGACTGAGTCCATTTACATTTATTCTTGCTACAATGGACTACAATAAAGATTTAAATATAAATGTTCTGAAGCACTGTGGACTACTTTCTAACTGGATGGGGGAAAAGATTAGAAATAGGAAAATCATTCAAAACGTCCCTCACTGCAGAGCAGTGCACATTTGTTAACCACATAGTCTTTTTTAAACAGATCTCCCACCACTCATAAAAACTAAAGGATGTAGTAACTAAATTAAATAAGTCCTTCTATATCCGGTTAATGATGTTCTCTCACTGGGCAATACACGTGACATTCACAAAAGGTATGGTTGATGGGGAAAATAAACTTGTACATCTTTCACAATGCATGTGGTAAAACTTTCATTCCTCCAGTGATCTGTGTTTCTACTGTGTTGACTAGATATGTGTGGGCGTAATTCAATGAAGCAAAGCACAGAACACATTGATTTAAAATGCATGTCAGCTTTTCTTTGCCATAAAATTTATAAAACACTGAACCTCTCATTTTTTTGTTCCTACCCCATTTCCCAACTGGTTTTCATCCTTTCTCAATACAGTCTCTTTATTCAGAAATACCTAACTGATTTGGTGATACATGAAACAAAACATGAAGGTATCCTGTTCACTACCTGTGCACAAATCACCCAAGAAGCTATAGAGCAGCTTTGTTTTAAACAAACATAAACAGAATAGCAAACATTTAATAAATTGTACATGAGTTCCTGTGGTTCACAGATTAAAACATTGAAGCCAATTTTCATATAGTGATTTAGGTATTGAATTGTGCCATAAACTCACCAGATTTAAAGAACTAGACTCTAAATAAGTACAAGAAGAAACCATGCATAGGAGGCATTTGGTTGTTTGTTGCTTCCCTTCTCAGATAAATCACTCTAAGTTAGTCTTTCATTCTGAAAAATCAAATCCAGGAGAGATCAATTCCACTTTTTGTTCAATGACTTGCTCCACACCTCTTTTTCGAATATCCAACACTTCTATTCCTCTTGCACTTTAGGATTCCCATTCATATTTTTCATGTAAATCAAGACAGTGGGTCTCCCAAATTATCAGTTTTAGAGAAGTGATATAAAGACAGTCAATAGTTATCTTGAGACCATAAACCCTTATCTGGAAGACAATGCTCCTGCAGGTTTCCAGGTGAGTTTTTTTTTTTTTTTTTTTTGGGGTCAGAATGTGTGTGCTGTGATGATTGGTGATTCTCTATAATAATGCCCTTCTTCAAAGCTACTCAGAAGGTAGAGTGACAGAACTAGAGAGGTTGCTGCTGTAAATCAAAATTTATAAATTGTGAAATACTCATCTCAAGAACTGAGACAGTGAAAAAGGGTCAATAACCAACAGCAAATGGGTATCTGGGCCAAGAACTATAAACACTTTCTAATTTATTAACTCTAAGGAAGGCAAGCAGGTATTATTGTTTCACATTGTTAAAAAAAGGGGAAACGAATAGCAATGTAGCAATTATAACTGACTTTTGAATTCAGTACGAGAATCAAAGAAAAAATTATAAACTGAAATTTACTGATTATGATCTTGATACACTGTCACTCCAACTCATGACAAACTATTTTAGAAATGACTTTTGACTGTGCTTCTCAGTTTGTGACTATGATAAAACCAAGTAATGTCTACCAGACATGATCTAACAAAGAGTAACAATAGCTTAGATATTTTATCATGTGTCTGGGAAATATTTTAGATTTGCAATCTCACATAATCCTCAAAATAATCAGGTAAGATTAGTGTCATCTTGACAAATTTGCAGATAAGAAAATGGGATTAAAAGAGATTAGTAACATATCCATTTATTGCTAATAAGTGGGACAGCTAGAGTTCTAGTTCATAAAATCTGATTACAAAGAACATATTTAACCACTGCAATGCCACTTGTAAAGATAAATATTTCTAGAACAAGCACATTAAAGAATCAATAAATCAATAAGTTATATAGACCAATGCATAATTGTACATCAATACCTTTCATTTGGAAAGATTCACAGTAATATTCAGAATTCATTAATGCTATCCTGAATTCAGTAATATTTGCAAATAAATGTCTATTTTTCCAATTATGACTGACTAGGAAGTCTACCATTTAAAAAGTGGTAAAACAAATTTGAGTGAGACATATTTTTCTGTTCATAAAGTGATGCATATAAGAATGTGTGGTTCCTCTGAAATGACTCATCAATGCCCAAGGCATCTACATGTCCCAGTTTGAGAACTGCTGACTTAATAAACACAATATAATTCTCCCCTTTACGTCCACCTTATATTCTATTACCATTGCATTTCTAAAGCATGGTGTTACTTACATTACTTTTATTCTCCAAAGTTCTTTAACATCCCTACACTAGCTATAGAATCAAACACAGATGTGTGAGTCTAGAAAAATAATTATCTATATCCACGCTCCAGCTCCCCTAGCCAGCACAATCTCCTTTTGAGAAAGAATCCTGTATTTCATGCTGCTCTGATTATCATTTCCTTACATTTGCCTCGGGTGCTTCAACCCTCACATCACCATTCCATTCCTAATTGGGTTCCATCCAGCCCCTTTCATATGCATCCCGTTATAGACACTGTCAGTCATTCAACATCCTGCTCAAATGTCTCTTCTCTTGGGAGTTTCTCTTAGTTATGCAAGTCAGATAAGACTTTCCTTTCTCTGGGAAAAAAAAAAATATGCCTAAAATACACTGTACCAATAAGTTTGAACCCAACTCTGCTACTTGAGAGCTAGGAGACTGCAAACAGACTTCTAAATTATTCTGAGCCTCAATATTTTTACCTGAACTGGAATAATAATGATAATTATTTTTAAATGTTGGAAGGATTAAAATAAAATAATTCATTAAAAACTCTTACCTAAGTACACAATAAGAAAGTTTACACTAAGCGAAATGTTTGGAATGGTCTCTCTCAATACACTTGCACTGTTTCTCATCATTCATAATAACATAAATGAATATCATCATCATCATGGTGAATGGTAGTGATGGTGTTGCTTAAAACCATTTATAAAGATCCATCATATCCCTGTTGTTAAAGTTATTAACTCCTTAAGGTAAGAATCGCATATTAGAAAATTTTATTTTTTTTATTAAAAATTTTTTTCAGAGGGTCTTGCTCTGTCACCCAGACTGGAGTGCCCTGGCACAATCGTAGCTCACTCCTGGGTTCAAGTGATCTTCTTGCCTACGTCTCCTGAGTGGCTAGGACTACGCCCAGGCTGATCTCAAACTCCTGGCCTCAAGCAGTCCTCCTGTGTTAGCCTCCCAAAGTTCTGGGATTACAATCGTGAGTCACTGCACCCAGCCTTAGACAATTTTAGATTCCTTACCTCAGTTAACAATCTCTTGTTCTCTTAATAGGTGCTTGGAAAATAATTGGCCAGTTAATTAAGTGGTGATGATGGTGATCCAAATTGACTTTGTTTTTGATGACTTCCTACCACCCAACATCTGGAAGCAATCAATTGTACATGCCAGACCAACAGAGCAGGTATGATCCTGTGCAGCAGCCTTAGACAAGGGACATGTTAGGAGCTTGCAATATCATCATCTGGATGCTTTGGTGGCAGAATAGAGTGCATGTTAGATTATGATACCACAAGGAGGGCTCTAGAAACTTAGGGACAAAGATTGAATAATCCATATATGGTGCTACTTTTGTAAATGAGCCCTCCAGTGGATGGATGCACCAGTTGAAATGCTTGTGTTCAATGTCAGATCATACTAAGTATTGTGATTGCCTAGAGACACGTTAGTGCTATGGTCCAAACCAAACTGAGTCTGTAACCTAACTCTTTGCATTATATCTACCACCAACAAATTACTCATCAGCCTTCAGAGAACAATTTAGTTTACAAGACAAGGCTTACCATTATAAAGACAGTTTATCTAAGTCTAAATTCATTTTTTATTTATTTAGGTTCAAGGAGAAAAATGCTGGAAATCATAAGTAGGAAAAATGCAAGTGTTATACACCATTTTATTTGGGAAAATAAAGAAAAATATAATCATCAGATTTGCTTTTCTTCATAAGGAAGTAAAGGATACCAAAATTTGTTTTTTTAAAACAGTATTCCACTTGTACTTCCTTTGGAAAACGTCAGTGTATTTATCTGCCATGTGTACTCTGAAGAGAAATATAATCCGACTGTATTAAAATAGTCTAAAAAATGACAATTCGAGAAAATAAAAGGAAAAATCATTGAGATATTGAAATTATGCATCTAAATTGAATGTGGGTGTGCTTTAACAAAAATAGATTTTCTCCAACCACCTGTCTACTTTCTAAGAAGCACAGGGAAAGTTCTTTAAAAGATCTGTAATTCTGTTTGAAAAGATGTACTTAGGTTTCTTAGTTTTAGAGTATTAACATTGTTTACATTGATTCTTGGTGTTGTTCTTAATACAATCAAACCAATCACTAAAAAACTTAGTTCTTCAGTTTTCTTTTATCCTTTCCCTATATTTAGTTGTTTTAATATGTCTTTACACAGAATCTTAAATTTTCTCAAAGAAGTTCAATAAAGTTCCTTAATATTAAAAAAAAGGGCATCCTCTTCCATCAGTTCATGTTCTGTTAAAAAGCTCAAAAGTTTGAATTGTTTTTTATTTTATTTTACTGATGGTATTCACCTTTTCAACTGTAAATAATGTCAAATATGAAAAGGTTAGAAATAGTCCAAAGACAGTTATACTGAATAATCTGAAAATATCCCAAAGGAAGTTGAAATACTTTAAAAAGTTGCTATATTGTCTTATGATATCACAGGAACAGCATTTTAGAGTTAAAGATACCTGAAATAAACTCCATTTTAATGAAACACGCTCTTACAACACACCTAAGAAGCATTTAGCTCTGACTTGAATAGTCTTGAGATATAGAAATTCAATTGGAATTTCATTTAAATAATACCATTTATCATTTAACAAAATGTAATGTAATGTGTTAAGATTTGGGATATCACACAAGATGAAGCTGGGAATACAAATTAAAATGGGACCTGTTCACAGTGAGCGTAAAGTCTAAGGAAGAATTTTCTAGGCAACAATATAATACAAGGATAAATAAATAAAGGTAAAAGAATAAATCATAAAATGTTGCTGTGGGAAATAAAAAAGAAAATTATTAATTTCCTTATGTTGACATAAAATATTCACTTTGCATATTCAATCAACATCCTATAAAAAAGGTGCTGGATATGCTGGGATTACATAACTATATAAGATCTGGAATGGAAAAGGAATCAGAGGAGTTTTTTTTAAAGTAAGTTGAGGCCGGGCGTGGTGGCTCACGCCTGTAATCCCAGCACTTTGGGAGGCCGAGGAGGGCAGATTACCTGAGGTCGGGAGCTCGAGACGAGCCTGACCAACATGGAGAAACCCATCTCTACTAAAAATACAAAATTAGCTGGGTGTGGTGGTGTATGCCTGTAATCCCAGCTACTCAGGGGGCTGAGGCAGGAGAATCGTTTGAACACCGGAGGCGGGGGTTGTGGTAAGCAGAGTTGGCACCACTGCACTCCAGCCTGGAAAATAAGAGCAAAACTCCATCTCAAAAAAAAAAAAAAAAAAAAAAAAAAAAAAAAAAAAAAAAAAAAAAAAAAAAAAAAAAAAAAAAAAAAGAAAAAATGTAAGTAGAAAATGTGTATAAAAATACACACATAGGTATTTGGAAATTTCAACAAAGTGCATTTTTTTCCTTCTGGCAAAAATAATTGACAAAATATACAAGCTATATTAGATTCATAAGCATAAAAGAAACTAAGATAATTTTCAAAGAGTTTCAAAAAGGATCAGGAAAAATCTAATTTTGCCTCAAAGAAACAAATAACTTTTGTACTATTTAAAATGTTTTATAACATACTGAAGAAAGAAAATAATTCTAAATTTTTATTAAGTTCATATTGTCTGAATAGCATGTCTGAAAAAAATACCACAAAAAGAAAAGTTAAACTCAATTTAAAGAAAGAAATGCAATTATACTAAATAAAACTTTAGTCAATTGAATGTAAGAGTTTAGTGTAAATAACACTTAAACATTATGGACTATGTATGGTCCATCATTAGGAGATCATAACGTCATGCAAAACGTGGCTTCCTGCAAAACGTCAGTTAAGAATACCAATAAAGAAAATTAATCATAGGGATCATTTCTAATATTTAATTTGCACTTAATACTTACACTGCCTATTGCTTCTTAAAATTGCTCATTGTTCTCATGTCATTCATGGTTTTCTCATTTATCCTTCTTCTATGATTAGAGGACTCTATTCTAATTAAAGTAATTATTTTTTAACTGATCACAAGTTACACAGTTTTCAAAATTATGTCTTTATAAGTTGATGCTGTGGACCTACATAAGGCAGTGCTAAATCATACTGAAATCTGAGCTGTAGACCAAAGGCATCAATATCAGCTGGAAGCATGTTAGAAATGCCAAGCAAGTGTCTGTTGTTGCTCTTTATATATATATATATATATATATATATATA
>PVKV010014230.1:0-58245 GCA_004027835.1 Alouatta palliata | reverse complement strand
AGAAAACCAAACACCGCATATTCTCACTCATAGGCGGGTGTTGAACAATGAGAACACATGGACACAGGGAGGGGAGCATCTCACACTGGGGTCTGTTGGGGGGAAAAAGGGGAGGGACAGCAGGGGGTGGGGAGTTGGGGAGGGATAGCATGGGGAGAAATAACAGATACAGATGATGGGGAGGAAGGCAGCAAATCACACATACCCAGGTATGCAAGAGAAACATACAAGACTGCTTATTGAAACATTATTATAAAAGCCCAAGGTACAAATAACTCCAATGTTTATCAACAGTAGAGCAGTACATTTGGCATATTTATGTATATAGTATATATTCATACAATGTAACACTACAGAGAAATGAAAATGAACAGAACACAGCATCATACAACACAGATAACTATCACAAATACATTTTTTATTAAGTTCAGGTATAAAAGAATATATACTATATGAGCCCATTGATATGAAGTTCACAAAAACAGGGAATGGCATGCTTTGGGCAGTAAACTAGAAAGTTACTAGTAAGTGTTACTTCAAAAAGTAAATACATTGGTTTACTTTTGAAGGGCAGGAAGGGGCAATTTACTGGGACTGGGTATATGGAAGCTTCAAGAATGTTAGTAATGTTCCATTTATTTCCTAATCTGTGTGGTAGTTTTAGAAATTATTGATCTGAACATCTTAACCTGGCTTAGATTTGTCTTCGGCCTTTGTTAGGAGTGGGAGTCAGGGAAGGTTTTCATAAACCACATGCGAACCTAGTTTGTTCAGGTGCAGCTGTTCCTCTTAGGGGGCAGGAAGAATAAATCTGATCCTTTCTATATGTGTTGTTTCGCCATGGTAAAGGTAAAAGAAATAAGTAAAGAATATTTTGTCATTATTGTTTTCACATGCAGACAAATGCATTACCAGAGGATAGATCACTTCATTTTTCTCCAAGTAATAGTAACTTGTCGTTTGAATTAAATCTTTGAACAAATAATTGCTTAAAAAAAAAAAGTTTGAAAATGGAAAAAAAAATAACTATAGCTTTTCTATTCTTTTTGATTATTTTTTACAATTGTCCAAAATGATCTTGACTTGATTTAGTTTTGGTAATCTTGGTAATAATACCAGGTAGCTTTCAAATTTCTTGCCTGTAATATTTATTTATGTATACTAACCTACATTTCTAAATCTATGCCACTCTAAAGAAATTTTTATATAAACTATTCTAAATAAATAATCTTTATCCAAAACCATGAATCAAAGCAAAATGTATGCTCAGATTATGAGCTAAATTATAGGAGGAATAGCATGGGGAGAAATATCAGATACAGGTGATGGGGAGGAAGGCAGCAAATCACACTGCCATGTGTGTACCTATGTAACAATCTTGCTTGTTCTTCACATGTACCCCCAAACCTAAAATGCAATAAAAAGTATATATATTTTAAAAAAAATTATAATCCCATTCACAAGGATATTACTATCTCTACACCACTTCAGCTTTTCCTTTTAGACTATCTCTAAAAGTGCCTTCAAATGTTTAAAGAAAAATAAACTACATTTTTTAATTTTTATTTTTCGTAAAGAGACCTCACTATTTTGCTCCGGCTGATCACAAACTCCTGGCCTCAAGCACCTCTCTCCTTTCTACAGTACCCTGTTTCAGATTGTTACCTTGCATTCTTTCCAAATCCCCTTTCCTTTCACTTTCTTACTGATCTTAACCTTCAGGCCTTATTTGTACTGTGAGCTATTTCCACTCTGTCTGGAGTCTTATCTTTTTGAGAATGCACACTAGGTGAAGTCTTACAGCTTCTTCTCAATTACATGGGTCCTCTGCTTCCTCTGTGCATCCATCAACTTTTGCCAGGATGACATAAATAATAAGTGGAATGAAATAAATTGTGACATTTAGTTTTTTCTGACATCTATGTATGTTTTTATTTTTGTCCGTACCTCTCTGTATTATTGTTAGGAAGAACCTACAGGAGACTTGGTTGCAAGCTGCCATTATTGGGCTCACACCAAAGTACGACTGCGGGAGACCAGATATAGCACCCCCAAATATAAATTTGAGGCTTATTTTCAGCACGTTATATTGAGAAACTACAGACACAGGAGGAGCTCTAAAAAGCTACCTTTTGTAAAGAGAATTTACTTGTATAAAGAAAATCTACATAAGTAACTGTATCTGTTTCAGAAAGAAGGCTGCTCCAGACAGTTTTTATTACCTGATAGACTTCTTATCTGTATAACAAGATAAACTTTATTCGCCATACATTGTCTCTACTGTGTCTCCCAGAAGCCCAAATCCCCTTTTCCTTTCTGTAACATAGGATGCTACATAAGCTTTGACCATCTGGTTGTTCTTTGAGTCTCATATTTTGAGGGACTGTCAGGTGTACTTAGGTAATTAATTGTGGGTTTTCTCCTGTTAATCTATCCTATGTCTATTTAACTTGTAGATCAGCCAAATAACTTCGGAGGTTGGAGGAAAGCTATTTTTCCCATGCCTGCACCATCATCCTCTAGAACTGGGTTCTACACATGAAGACTGAAATAGATTCATGCTTGGAGAAATTAAAATGTGTGAGAGACATTTCAGAGCATAACAATCTGCTCTGAAAATAAGTTTTGCTATAACCTGCTGCTCATCACTGTGCATAGAAAGGATATCAAGTAGTTGAATATAATGACCTCTTACGGAGATAAGTATTGCTTATATATCTACATGGGTCACATATTTTTCAGGCCCATCAAAGTGGAGCACTGTGGAACTCTAGCCACAAGTGACAAGAAGTGGACATGCATGAACATTTAAGAAGACAATGACAAGAAAAATTGAATATTTTAGGAAAAATAACTTCAAAAATCAAAATCAAATCATTAAGAAAAAAAATTTAAAAATACTTGGCCCACATATGTATAGTTCAATTTTTAAGTATGATAGCTAAAATATATATCTTCATAACTGGTGGAATATGTCCTCTGCACAAGTGACACTAATTCCAATAATGTAAGCATGGTTCAGTATTGGAAATGATATTTACTATATTAACAGATCCAGGAGAAGTGGCATATATCTGTTAATGAATCTGGAAAAAGACATTTTATAAGATACCAAATCTTTTGTAAGTAAACTTCTCAGTTAATTAGAATTAAATTATTATTTCTCTATCATTCTGCAAAACAAAATCTCCAAAATGGAGTCATATTTTTCTCTGCTATATTTAAAATAAGAAAGCATATAAATTGTGACTCTTAATATTAAGTACTATATTGAAGCATTAGACAATG
The DNA here is from genome assembly GCA_004027835.1 of Alouatta palliata. Taxonomy (NCBI): domain Eukaryota; kingdom Metazoa; phylum Chordata; class Mammalia; order Primates; family Atelidae; genus Alouatta; species Alouatta palliata. The sequence continues at coordinate 54,957 of PVKV010014230.1, read as the reverse complement.
CAATTAGGTAAGACCAGCCATTGGAGGTATAAGGCTTAGAGGAGGCAAGACTATTTCTGTTAACGTATGACAAAACAGACTGTTCAGGAAAAAAAAGACAAAATCAGTAAACAAAATATTAACTACCATAAGAAGATTCAATAAGGTTACAGGATAAAATCTATATACAGAAATGAGTTGTATGCATGTATATACATGATGTCATAAGATATAAAATAAGGCACACAACAAAATGTGAAAATTTTAGCAATAAAATGAAGTAGAAAGTTGAAAGTCTACACACCTAAAACTTTAAAGTACCTATGATACATAGCAAAGTACACTTGAATGATGGGAAATTCATATGCAACAACATAGAAATGTTTCTTTTTCCAAGATTAATTTATACACTAAATTAAATCCAAATAAAATCTCAAATTATTTCTTTCTAAAGCCATGTAAGTTAGCTAAAAATTTTATATACAAATGATAGCTATGAGTAGCCAAAAAAAAAAAAAAAAAAAAAAAAACTCTGAAAAATAACAATAGAGTTGGGTCAGCCTCTTGGGATACTAAAGCATACTAGGAAGTGTTTGGGTTACACAATATTACAATACACCACATGTATTACAGAAATAAAAGTGTCTAATGCATAAAGCAAAACTGACTGAAATGTGAGCATAACCGAATGAATGAATATACAGAAAAGAAGACTTGATAAATCAGCTTGAATCACTGGAGCTGATAGAGAAGCCTGAGTACCATAATCCACATGTGGCAACTGTCACCGCACAGAGAAGTCGAAGACACTGGACAACTGCCCATGTCTTGTTGTCACTGACACAGAGAGGTCTCTGAAGCTACTATATCTGACCACCACATCTGTTGCAGAATAAGCACATTTAACTTTGGCCTTCCAAAGTTCATTCAGAGTTCCTCTCATTGAACAACTCTAAACCAAAAACAGGAAAGTCAAAAAGATTCTAATAAACACATTAGCAAAAGAAGGGATTGTTCCTAGTGTAGAGTTGACAGCAGAAAATCCACCAGAGTAGATCTTTATGTGAAACAGTGAGGCATAAGCTTATGAATATGTATGTGTGTGTCAACATGGACACACATGTGTGTGCACATTGTTTATGTTTGTGTACCTATACACTAATGGATCAGAAGATAGTCCAGTACATATAGAAACTTTCTATATATCAATAAAAAGCATCTAAAATTTTCAAGCAACAAAGTGGAATTTAATAATGATATTGGAAAAAGGATAATGCCTTTAAAAAATTTCATAATCTTCAATTGAATATTAGTTAAAAATGTTAAAAGAACTTGCAAAGGAAAAAAATGACAAAGAGATTGTTTTTAAATAAAATTCAATATTAATAAAGTAAATATTTTATAACTTTTCCACATAAAGACTAAAATTACTAATAGGGCAACATAGCACTCCAATGAGATACAAAATGCAAAGGAAAAACTATTAAATGTTTTTGACTATTATCATTAACAATATCTGTAGGCATCAAAACATAAAAGACAAATAACTCAATTAAAATCGACCAAAATATACGAACAGATTAGTTCAGAGATAAATGAAAGCAGCTATTAGCAAATTTAATCTCATACATAATTATATATATCCAAATTATTACATTTAGGTAATGTTTCACATATAATATTTGCAAATTTCTATATGTTTAACAATGTGTCATTGTTGACAGCCTATAGAAAAACAAAACACTGATCATTAAAATATGGCATATCATGAAAGTGCATTACTCTGCAGGAATTTAAAAGATACAGCATTAAAGATAACACTAAATTTTGAAAATCAAATGAAATTGATAATTTATTGTTAATGAGCATAGCAAAATAGAAAATATTTTCTATAGTTTTGCTTTAAGAAAGTGTGTGTGTGTCTGTGTGTGTGTGTGTGTAAGTAATTAGTTTCTTAGGGCTGCTGTAACATTCCTCTAAAAAAAGTGGCTTAAAATAGAAATATATTATTTTTTTTTCATATTCTGGAGGCCAGAAGTTCAAAATTTAATTGTTGGCAGGGCTAGTCTCCTTTCAAAATCCCTAAGTAAGAATGATTTCTTGCTTCTTCCACCTTCAGGTAGCCCCTGGCATTTCCTGGCCTGTGGCAGTATAACTCCAATCTCTGTCTGTCTCTTCACATGGATCTTCAGATAGCTTTCTTCCCCGTGTTTCTGTGTCTCAAATCTCCCTCTCCTTTTTATAAGAAGATAACAGTAATAAGAATAAAGTCCTATCCAAAATGCACTATGCTCTTATAATGATATCTTTATATTAAAAATCTTATGTCAACATAAGATCATATTCACAGATACCAGATGTTAGGACTTGGACATACTGGTGAATACAATCCAACTGTATATATATGCATTCTCCAAGTAAAAAAAAAAATGACAGATTGTATCTATCATCTATCTATCTATCATCTATCTATCTATCTATCTATCTATCTATCTATCTATCTATCTGTCTATCATCTATTAGTCATCCATTCATCCATTCATCCATCCATCCATTTAAAAAATCACTTGAAGTATAAAGGAGAAGACATTAAAATCAAATCGTTTGGGGAGTACATTTTTATTTTGTTTTTAATTGTACTTTAGGTTCTGGGGTACCTGTGCAGATCATGTAGGGTTGTTGCATAGGTACATACATGGCAAGGTGGTTTGCTGCCTTCCTCCTGTCATCACCTATATCTGCTATTTCTCCCCACATTATCCTTCCCCACCCTACCCACTCCTGCTGTCCGCAGTGTGTGATGCTCCCCTCCCTGTGTCTGCTCTTATGTCAGCTGGCTGAGAACAATGGTTTCCAGATTCATCCATGTCCCTGTGAAGGACACAAACTCATCATTTTTTATGGCTACATAGTATTCCATGGTGTGTATGTGCCACATTTTCTTTATCCAGTCTACTGTTAATGGACATTTGGATTGGTTCCAGGTCTTTGTTGTTATAAACAGTGCTGCAATGAACATACGTGTGTCGTGTCTTTATAATAGAACGATTTATAATTCTTCAGGTATATACCCAGTAATGGGATTGATGGGTCAAATGGTATTTCTACTTCTAGGTCCTTGAAGAATTGCCACCCTGTCTTCCACAATGGTTGCACTAATTTGCACTCCCACCAACAGTGTAAAAGTGTTCCTATTTCACCACTCCCTCTCCAGCATCTGTCTCCAGATTTTTTAATGGTTGACATTCTAACTGGTGTGAGATGATATCTCAACGTGGTTTTGATTTGCATTTCTCTAATGACCAATGATGATGAGTATTTTTTCATGTTTGTTGGCCTCATCGATGCGTTCTTTTATAAAGTGTCTGTTCATAGCCTTTGCCCACTTTTGGATAGGCTTGTTTGTTTTTTTCTTGTAAATCTGTTTTAGTTCTTTGTAGATTCTGGATATTAGCTCTTCGTCAGATGGGTAGATTGCAAAAATTTTTTCCTATTCTGTTGGTTGCTAGTCACTCTCATAATTGTTTCCTTTGCTTAACAGAAGTTCTGGAGTTTAATTAGATCCCATTTGTCTATTTTGGCTTTTGTTGTCATTGCTTTTGGTGTTTTAGTTATGAAGTCCTTGAATATGCCTATATCCTGAACAGTTTTGTCTAGGTTTTCTTCTGGAGTTTTTATGGTGTTAGGTCTTATGTTTAGATCTTTAATCTATCTGGAGTTAATTTTAGCGTAAGGTGTCAGGAAGCGGTCCAGTTTCTGCTTTCTGCACATTGCTAGTCAGTTTTCCCAACATCATTTATTAAACAGGGAATCCTTTCCCCATTGCTTTTCTCAGGTTTGTCAAAGATCAGATAATTGTAGATGTGTGATGTTGCTTCTGAGGCTTCTGTTCTGTTCCATTGGTCTATGTCTCTGTTTTGGTACCAGTACCATGCTGTTTTGATTACTGTGGCCTTATAGTATAGTTTGAAGTCAGGCAGCATGATGGCTCCAGCTTTGTTCTTTCTGCTTAGGATTGTTTTGGCTATGCACACTCTCCTTTGGTTCCATATGAAGTTTCAAGTGGTTTTTCCAGTTCTGTGAAGAAGGTCATTGGAAGCTTGATGGGGATAGCATTGAATCTATAAATTAATTTGGGCAGTATGCCCATTTTCATGGTGTTGATTCTTCCCAACCATGAGCAAGGAATGTCTTTCCATCTGTTTGTGTCCTCTCTTATTTAATTGAGCAGTGGTTTGTAGTTCTCCTTGAAGAGGTCTTCTACATCCTTTGTTATTTGTATTCCCTGGTATTTTATTCTCTTTGTCGCAATTGTGAATGGGAGTTCAATTTTGATTTGGCTCTCTGTTTGTCTGTTATTGGTGTATAGAAATGCCTGTATGTTCTGCACATTGATTTTGTATCCTGAGACTTTGCTGAAGTTGCTTATCAGTTTCAGGAGATTTTGGGATGAGACAATGGGGTCTTATAAATATGCAATCATGTCATCTGTAAACAGAAATATTTTGGCTTCCTCTTTTCCTAATTGAATAACTTTTATTTCTTTTTTTTGTCTGATTGCTCTGGCCAGAACTTCCAATACTATATTGAATAGGAATGGTGAGAGAGGGCATCCTTGTCTTGTGCCAGATTTCAAAGGGAATGCTTCCAGTTTTTGCCCATTCAGTATGATATTGGCTGTGCATTTGTCACAAATAGATTTTATTATTTTGTGATACATTACCTCGATATCTAGTTTGTTGAGGGTTTTTAGCATAAAGGGCTGCTCAGTTTTGTCAAAGGCCTTCTCTGCATCTGTTGAGATAGTCATGTGGTTTTGGTCTTTGGTTCTGTTTATGTGATGGATTATGTTTATAGATTTGTGTATGTTGAACCAGCCTTGCATCCCCAGGATGAAGCCTACTTGATCATGATGAATAAGCTTTTCGATTTGCTGTTGCATTCTGTTTGCCAGTATTTTATTGAAGATTTTTGCGTAGCTGTTCATCATGGATATTGGCCAGAAGTTTTCTTTATTAGTTGCATCTCTGCCTGGTTTTGGTATTAGGATGATGTTGGTCTCATAAAATGAGTTGGGGAGGACTCCATCTTTTTGTATTGTTTGGAATAGTTTCAGAAGGAATGGTACCAGCTCCTCTTTGTACATCTGGTAGAATTCAGCTGTAAACCCGTCTGGACCTGGGCTTTTTTCATTTGGTAGGCTATTAATTGCTGCCTTAATTTCAGCCCTTGTTATTCATCTATTCAGGGTTTCAACTTCTTGGTTTAGTTTTGGGAGAGTGCAACTGTCCAGGAATTTATCCATTTCTTCCAGATTTACTAGTTTGTGTGCATAGAGTTGTTTGTAGTTATTTCTGATGGTAGTTTGTATTTCTGTGGAATCGGTGGTGATGTACCCTTTTTTGGTTTTTTTTTTTTTTTTTGACTGGTGTGCAGATAAACATGGTTTTTTATTGCATCTATTTGATTCTTCTCTCTTTTCTATTAGTCTGGCTAGCTGTCTATCTATTTTGTTGAACTTTTTAAAAAACTAGATCCTGGATTTGTTGATTTTTTGAAGAGTTTTTTTGTATCTGTATCTCCTTCAGTTTTGCTCTGATCTTAGTTATTTCTTGTCTTCTGCTAGCTTTTGAGTTTTTTTTATCTTGCTCCTCTAACTAACTCTTTCAATTTTGATGATAGGGTGTCAATTTTAGACCTTTCCTTACTCTTCATGTGGGCATTTATTGCTATGAATTTCCCTCTAGACACTGCTTTAAATGTGTCCCAGATATTCTGGTATGTTTTGTCTTCATTCTTGTTGGTTTCGAAGAACATCTTTTTTTCTGCCTTCATTTCATTGTTTATTCAGTCGACATTCAGGAGCCAGTTGTTCATTTTCCATGAAGTTGTGCAGTTTTGAGTTTGTTTCTTAATCTTGAGTTCTAATTTGATTGCACTGTGGTCTGAGAGACTGTTACGATTTCCATTCTTTTGCATTTGCTGAGGAGTGATTACTTCCAATTATGTGGTGAATTGTAGAGTAAGTGTGATGTGGTCCTGAGAAGAATATATATTCTGTGGATTTGGGGTTAACAGTTCTGTAAATGTCTATTAAGTTCGCTTGGTTGAGATCTGTGTTCGAGTGCTGGATTCCCTTGTTGATTTTCTGTCTCACTGATCTGTCTAATATTGACAGTGCAATGTTAAAATCTCCCACTATTATTGTGTGGGAGTCTAAGTCTCTTTAAGGACTTGCTTTATGTATCTAGGTGCTCCTGTATTTGGTGTATATATATTTAGGATAGTTAGTTCTTCTTGTTGTATTGATCCTTTTACTATTATGTAATACCCTTGTCTCTTTTGATTTTTTGTTGGTTTAAAATCTATTTTATCAGAGATTAGGATTGCCACCTGCTTTTTTATTTTGCCCTCCATTTTCTTGGTAAATCTTTTTCCATCCCTTTGAGTCTATCTGTGTCTTTGCACATGAGATGGGTCTCCTGAATATAACACACTTATGGTTCTTGGCTTTTTATCCAATTTGCCAGTCTGTGTCTTTTGACTGGGGCATTTAGTCCATTTACATTTAATGTTAATATTGTTATGTGTGAATTTGATCCTGTCATTTTATTACTGGTTGGTTGTTTTCCTCTTTGGTTGGTGTAATTTCTTCATTGCATCATTGGTCTTTACTATTTGGTTCTTTTTTACAGTAGATGGTACTGGCTTTCCCTTTCTGTGTTTAGTGCTTCCCTCAGGAACTCTTGTAGGGCAGGCCTGGTAGTGACAAAATCTCTCAGCAATTGCTTGTCTGTAAAGGGTTTTATTTCTCCATCACTTATGAAGCTTAGTTTGGCTGTATGTGAAATTCTGGGTTGAAAGTTCTTTTCTTTAAGGATGTTGAATATTGAACCCCACTCTCTTTTGGCTTGAAGGGTTTCTGCTGAGAGATCTGCTGTGAGTCTGTTGTGCTTCCCTTTGTGGGTAATCCAACCTTTCTTTCTGGCTGCCCTTAGTATTTTTTCCTTTGTTTCAGCCCTGGTGAATATGATGATTATGTGCCTTGGGGTTGCTCTTCTAGAGGAGTATCGTGGTCTTCTCTGTATTTCCTGTATTTGAATGTTGGCCTGCCTTGCAAGGCTGGGGATGTTCTCCTGGATAGTATCCTGAAGATTTTCCAGCTTGGATTCATTCTCCCCATCATCTTCTGGTACACCAATCAAGCATAGATTAGGTCTTTTCACATAATGCCCTATTTCTGGAAGGCTTTCTTCATTTCTTTTCACTCTTTGTTCTCTTTTCTTGCCTTCTTGTTTTGTTTCATGGAGTTGATCTTCAATCTCTGATATCCTTTCTTCTGCTTGATCTGTTTGGCTATCGAAACTTGTGTATGCTTCATGAAGTTCTTGTGCTGTGTTTTTCAGCTCCATCAAGTCATTTATGTTCTTCTCTAAGCTGGTTCTTCTAGTTAGCATTTTGTCTAACCTTTTTTCAAGGTTCTTAGTTTCTATGCATTGAGTTAGAACATGTTCCTTTAACTCAGAGAAGTTTGTTATTATGTGCTTTCTGAAGCCTGTTTCTGTCAATTCATCAGACTTATTCTCCATCCAGCTTTGTTCCCTTGCTGGTGAGGAGTCATGATCTTGTGGTGGGGGAGAGGTGTTCTGGTTTTTGATGGTTTCATTCTTCTTGCACTGTTTTTTTTTCCCATCTTGTTGGATCTATATAGATTGGATCTCAGGTAGCTGCTTGGGGAGGTGGCCTTTTCTTTGTCTGCCTGCAGAGGCACTGCCGGGCTGCCACGGGTCTAGTGGAGCTGCTGCATCTTTTATTTACTCAGGAAATTGGGCCAGCTTCTGCAATGGTGGCTGCCCTTCCCTGTGCTGAGCTCAACCATTCCTAGTTGCTCTCTAGGTGCAAAACTCTTGTTGGAGAGTTTTTTTTTTTTTTAGTCTGCTGGGCTTTGTGTGTGGCAGGGGACTGTCCTGTTGTATGGGCTGTTTCCCTGTTTTCAATTCCCCTTCCCACTCAGGGGAGGGGAGATCCATCCAGCTGGCTTTCTGGCTTTCATGTCAGCCAGTGCTTCCACCTCAATCTATGCTGACTGCCCCGGCTCCTGCCAAAGTTGGCTGTTCTGTCCTATTCAGGCAGCTCACTGAGACTTTTCAGCTTGGTGAAGATCTCCTGTTCTGTGGGTTGTAGAGGGTTTGGGTGGAGTGCTCTATCCAAACTGAAGTCCCAGAAGGGGAGATCCTTCAGTCCAGGAGGTTGCATACACCTCCTGGTGGGGTAGTGCCCCGCCTTGCCTCAACTTGCCCTATTTGGTTTATACCCACTGTCCAACCAGACCCACAAAATGAACCTGGTACCTCGTTTGGAATTGTGGAGACCACTTGGCTTCTGCATCTCTCTCACTGGGAGCTGCTTTCTGGAGCTGCCTCTTATTCGGCCATCTTGGGATTCCACCAGGAGAAGGTTTTAGAAATGAAATAGTAGACAAGACTAGAAAAAAAATCTACTTGTAGTATAATTTCTTACATGAATTTTAATCTAAACCCTGTGAATTATTTTTATATTCAAATACAAAATTAACTATACAACAAGTGATAATTAAAATCTAAGGTAAACTAAACTAAAATGACACTAACTCTACATTAAATTGGTTTTATAATGATAATGAAGAGTAATTTTAAGTAATTTTATAAGACAGAATTTTAACTACATGCCCAATGTGACATAAATTTTATGTGCTCCAAGTTCCTTGGAGAAATGACTGAATCTATATTTGAGGCAGAAATATGTAGATGAATACATGTATATCTTGTGCCAGTAAGGAAAACTAATGTGCACTTGTCAACATAATAAAAGAAGCAAGCTTAAATGTCTCAAAGGTCAAATAAGGGAAAATTTTGTAATGAAAAAAAAAGCAAGCATTTGAAATACATCAAATGTACACAAATCCATGAATCTGTAACGACACTATAAAAGGAGAAAGAAAAATTGAAAATCTCACCTTCCAATATTGGAAGTAGATTTTACAACAACTCCCTAATACTGCGAAGTAGTGGGGAGGTAATCTTGAGTTTCTAAGAATCCTACAAGATGGTGACCAGATAACCCCAGATAATGAATGAAAGTTATTATTTACCAGAGGTATTATAGATAATAAATATAGAAAGATTATAATGTTTCAATCACAATTTTACTATAACTTTTGCGACGGTAAAGCAGCGTTTAAAATAAATTAATAAAAATTACATTGTCACATCATTTTCAACACCTCTAAATACATTTTCAAATTTCTTTTCCATCTATCTCAAATTTGTAATACTGAAATAATTTGCTAAATATATTCAGTGCCATTTTTTAATCATTCATCTGTCACTGTCAAATTAATTTAGTCTGGGATAAGGATGTAAGCCAAAACACAAACAAAACACCACTTAACTCATAGAGATAAACAAATGAATCTGAGGTTATCAGAATACGCATGTTGTTTAATGAACTCAAAGAGAAGGAAAGTTTAAAATTTAATAGGGTTATGTGTATCATAATAAAGCTGAACATGAGATCAATATTTCCCAGATTTTGACATAAAAATGGAATATATATATATATATACACACATAGATGAATAGTACTCCATTTTGTTTAACTAGAATTGTGCTGGCTAGAAAGCATACTCCATGTTATTTATTTTAGCATAATTTATGTAGTCTTAAAACTTATAAATAAAAGTCAAACAAAAGCTAAAAACACTTTTTGTGATACTTAGGAAAACATTCTTGCAACATTAGAATCCGATAAAGATAAAAGTTTAAATTTTTATAGGAATCTCAGAGTAGAATGAATGTCATAAAAGATTAATGAATTTTTATGCCTTTTCCTGGATGAGCAACAATGGATAGAAAGGGTGAAAATTATTTTATTTTAAGAGAATATTGGTTTAAATCGTATATGTGCTTTGGGACGTGTTCTATGTTAGAATATATAATCAAAATGATCACAGAGTAAATCTCTTAATATGTTTAACAGGCCACATGTTAACTTTTACATTACAACTACCTAATTATGCTTGCAATTCATGATAAAATGTTTTTTCCTTTAAATTCAATCTTTATGTAACACCAATCCCATTTTTTCAGAAATTACATATATTTGAATATCTTATTAAATATGCAGATAACAAAAATTGATAAAATTTCTTATGAATTTTTATGAAGGGTTCTGTGTCAATAATTAAGAAATGCCTAAAAGCTACTGTACTGCCAAAAATGATGGCAGTAGAATCCAAGTAAAAACTATGGTAAATAAAATACTGGCATAAATAATGTTTGAATTTTTAAATGAAAATATCATTGAAATATATTTAATTTTAAACAGTTGTGTCTTGTTATGATAGTAAGTCACTGATATAAAATTAACATTGTGAATAGTTTTTTTCTTAAGTAATTATTTTAAAAGAAAATATTAGCTTTATTTACCAGTCTGGTATACAAACGAATGACAAAGTCACACATGAAACTTCATAATAAAACTAAGTGGCCAAAAGCATCTGGTTCAGAATTTCTCCCACAACTCCACCAGGTGCTAACAGATGATATATAATTATTTCAAGATATTTAATGCATCTTCCATTTCATATTAATGCAATTAAAGGTAACAATATATAGCTCAAGCAGATGTCTTTCATAGAATTTGTATAATGGCAAAAGAAAGAAACTTTGGATGCAAATACGATAAATATGTTTTTATTAAGTAAAAATATATATATATAATTCTATCCTGAACTGAAATAACTGCTTGATTCAAAAAAAAAAAAAAAGAGGAAAAAGAAGTACAACATTCGAATGGATATGAAAACCTATAGAAGGTTCATGGAATTTCATTTCTTGTGGTAAAAAACAGGTGAGTTGAGGGTAAAATACAGGTTTTATAAGATTTTAAAAGTTTTTTTTTTATTTTTAAGGCTTAGCATCAATAGCACACTGATAAAGAAAAACTAGAATACGGATTTTCTCTCTCAAAATGACAACATTTTCTTGGATTACTGGTCTGTTATTGGTAAGAGGTCATGAATGATTTTTCTTTACCTTCTGAATAATCTGTTTCATAGTAAAAGTTTCTATGTCATCAGAATAACTTTGTGTACTTTATGTTAACTTTATCATATCTTTTATTATTTAAGAGAACCAAGTCTTATTTTTAAAAGTGCTAAAGATTTTTGCAAGAATATTACCTCTTATATTTACTTTAATTGTGACTTTGATTAAATAAACAGTATTGTTTTGCCACAACACATGATCCTCTGTAGCCAAGTGTTCAAACCTCCTGGCAACTTGAACATTTTGTCTTCCCAAAAATGCTAATAGGCCTTATCCAGAAGAAAAGTAAACTTCCTTGTATCTACATGTCATTCCATGTATATCCAGCCATACAAAAAGCAAAATCCTGTCCTTTGAAGCAACATGGGTGCAGCTGGAGGCCTTAATATAGGAACAAAAAACCAAATACTGCATATTCTCACTTCTAAGTGTGGGCTAAACATTGAATACACATGGACATAAAGATGGGGACAATAGTCACTGAGGACTGCTAGAAGGGGAGAGAGAGGGAGGAGGTAATGGTAGCTTTTGAAGCTAGGTATCTCTTAAGTTAGACTTCTACCCTACTACAGGGCCCGGCTGTATCTTTCTTGATTATTACGTTTCAAAAGGATGGCTCCCAAGTCTTTGAGATAGGCATTCCTGGGATGTGAGCTGGAAAATGTCTTTATGACTCACAGGAGCAGCAGTAGGAAAGGTCACTGTGGTTAGGCTGTCTTAATTCAGTAAGAGAAGGAGGTCAGAAACCTAGATGCAGAGAGAAGCCTCTCTATATTGAATCAAGCTTTAAGAAGCATTAAGGTCCTCTTGATCTTGATAAACCCTCAGCCCTAATTGCCCTCCAGTCCTGTGCTGAGTAACACTAACTGTTCCCATATAAAAGAATAACTGGCCAACCCAGGAAAATTCCCTGTTCTGCCTGGGCTCTGAAATATTGTAACCTATCCATTCAGACATCTTAAATTATTGCAAGAGACTTATTAATTATACCTACACTTAATCAACAGATCAAGGCTGTTTAATTACCCAGTGTTAGAGATTTACTTATCTGGAGGTGCCATCACTGAGAAACTAATCTTAAAACTCTCTAAAGAGGCCCTCACCTCTTCCATCTTACCACTGTAATTGCTGCCAGACTCTAGGGGGCAAACCTTGAATTAAATTGAAAAGGCACAAAAGCTACTCTAAACAAATGGCTGCCCCAATTAGACAGCTTCAACTGAAGCTCTGTCAAGAGTTCCCAGAAGCAGATTGTACTATCAGGTAAACAGCTTTACCAAGAAATTTAGTCATAGTAAGTGACATGAAATGATCAGCTTCTATCCAAAATGTTGAAACAAAGCTCTCCAGGATTCCCCAGCCTACTTCCTGTCCTCACATTTATTATTCTGCTTTGCTGCATTATTCTTCTCTATTTCCTCCTGTGTAATTTTGTTACTCATATAACTTCCCTCATTGCAGCTTCTCATTTTTTCATTTCTTTTTTATTTGCATTTCCATTTCAAAAGTTTTTATTGACATCTAGTCAAGCTCACTGATTCTTTCCTAAGCAGCTGTGTTCAGTCAGTTGATGAGACCATTAAGTAAATTCTTCACTTTTTGTTACAGTGTTTTACAATTTTAACATTTTTTGCTTATTTCTTAGATATTCTGTTTTCTTGCTAACATTGCCCATTTATTCTTACATGTTGACTACTTTTTCCATGAGAGATTTTAGCCTATATTTGTTTAAAGTTCGAGGCTGATAATTCCAAAATCTCTGCCATATCTAAGTCTTGTTCTGATGGTTGCTCACTAGGTCTTCAAATTTTGTTTTTTTGTCTTTTAGTATGACTTGTAATTTTTGGTTGAAAGCTGGACTTGTTTTACTGGGTACAAGAAGCTGAGGTAAAGTGAAGGTTCGTGTTTATCTGAATAGAGGTTAGGCTGTGCTTACCATTTTCTGTAGCTGTAGGTTTCAGAGGCTAACATCTTCTCTAGTGTCCTTGGTTTTGTTTCCATTTTTGTCTTGGGTGTTCTGCAAACTTCTTAAATAAAGTCTGAGATGTGCAAGTTTTTCTGTCATATAAAGACTGAGATATGCAAGTTTTTCTGTCATATTTCCATGTTATTATTTATATAACAGGTGAACTAGTATGGTGGTAAGGTGAAGAGGAAGAGAGGTGTCCTATATGTTCTAATATACATAATATATTATGATTAGGTGTTGGGGAACTCCTTGCCCTGGACTGTGACCTTCATAACTACTTCTTAAAGTCCTTCCACCCCCTTAGTTGAGGCAGAAAGCATAGAATAGGCTGGAATTGGGTATTCCCCTTCCCCTATATAAGAAGCTATTGCGGGATGTGTTGTAGAGCCCATGATAGGTTGGACTCTGCCAAAATGGTAGTAGGTTAGAATCTGGTAAAATAGATTTTCTTGAGGAATATAAACAGAACAGAATGCCCCAGAAATACTTTAAAATGGCTCTTTTCCCCTTTCCCTACTACAAGCATAAGGGGATTTTTCTCCAATATTCATGTGAGAACCTGATAAAGTTATTACACGTAAAACCTACAAAAATTCGAATGTCCCTTAAGTCTGTAATCCCAGGAGTTCCCATTTTTTATTTTCTATTATTTCTTTTATTTCCTTTTTAATTTTAGGTTTAGAGGGTATCTGTCAAGTTTGTTACATGGGTATATTGCATCACACTGAGGTTTGCGGTACGAATGATCCCATAACCCAGTAAGTGAACATAATACCCAACAGGTAGTTTTCATTATTTATTTATTTACTTATTTTTTAAATTTTACTTTAAGTTCTGGGATACATGAGCAGAATGTGAAGGTACATATGTAAACCTGTGCCATGGTGCTTTGCTGCACCTATCAACTCGTCATTTAGGTTTTAAGCCCCACATGTTTTAGGTATTTGTCAAATGCTTTCCCTCCCATGGCCTCCAACTTTTCAACAGGTGCTGTTGTGTGATGTTCCCCTTCCTGTGTCCATGTGTTCTCATTGTTCAACTCCCACTTATGAGTGAGAACATGTTTGGTTTTTCTGTTTCTGTGTTAGTTTGCTGAGAATAATGGTTTCCAGCTTCACTGATGCCCCTGCAAAAAACATGAACCCACTTTTTTATGGCTGCATAGTATTCCATGGTGTATATGTACCACATTTTCTTTACCTGGTCTATCATTGATGTGCATTTGGGTTGGTTCCAAGTCTTTGTTATTGTAAATAGTGCTGTAATAAATATACAGGTGCATGTGTCTTTATAGTAGAATGATTTATAATCCTTTGGGTATATACCCACTAACAAGATTGCTGGGTCAAATGGTATTTCTAGTTTTCGATCCTTAAGGAATCACCACACTGACTTCCACAATGGTTGAACTAATTTACACTCTCACTAACAGTGTAAAAGCATTCCTATTTCTCTACATCCCCACCAGCATCTGTTGTTTCCTGACTTTTTAATGATCACCATTCTAACTGGCTGGAAGGTCTCTCCCAGTAAGGAGACACTGGGGTCAGGGACCCAGGGACTTGAGGTGGCAGTCTGTTCCTTTACAGAGCTCAAATGCTATGCTGGTAGAATCTTCTTTGTCAGGATCTGCTGCCCTCTTTAGAGCTGGCAGACTGGAATGTTTAAGTCCACTGACCTGCATCCACAGCTGTCCCTTCCCTCAGGAGCTCTGTCCTAGGGAGACTGGAGTTTTATCTCTAAACCCCTAACTGGGGCTGCTGCCTTTTCTTTCAGAGATGCCCTTTCCGATGAAGAGGAATGCAGAGAGGCAGTCTAGCCACAGCCACTTTGCCTCATTGTTGTAAGTTCCACCCAGGTGGAGCTTCCCAGCCTCCTTAGCACTGCCAGGGGAAAACTGCCTACTCAAGCCTCAGTAATGGTGGACACCCCTCCCCACACCAAACTCAATCCTCCCAGGTTGACTTCAGACTGCTGTGCTAGCAATGAAAATTTCAAGACAGTGGTTCTTAGCTTGATGGGCTCCATGGTAGTGGGATCGCTGAGTGAGACCACTTTGTTGCCTGGCTTCAGCCTCCTTTCCAGGGGAATGAACAGTTCTGTCTCACTGGGGTTCCAGGCACCACTGGGGTATGAAAACAACCAACCAACCCAAAACTTCTGCAGCTAGCTCAGTGTCTGCCCAAAGAGCTGCCCAGTTTTGTCCTTGATACCCAGGGCCCTGGTGGTGTCAGCACTCAAGGGAATCTCCTGGTCTGTGGATTTAAAAAAACATGGGAAAAGCATAGTGTCTAGGCCAGATAGCACAATCCCTCATGGCTTCCCTTCCCAATAGGTAGTTTTTCAGCCTTCAGTTTCTTCCTCTCTCTTTCCCTCTAGTAGCCCCCACTGTTTATTGTTCTCATCTTTAGTGTACTCAAAGTTTAGCTCACACTTAGAAGTGACAATATGAAATATCTGGTTTTCTGTTTCTGTGTTAGCTTGCTTAGGATAAAGGTCAGCTGCATCCATTTGCTTCAAAGGACAGGATTTTATTCTTTTATGGCTGTGTTTTTTCTCCTGATATATATTAACCACATTCTTTTTATACAATTCACCATTGATGAGCATCTAGATTGATTCCTTGACTTTGCTATTGTGAATAGTGCTGCAATGAACATATAGGTGCATGTGTCTTTTTTTTTAAACAAAATTTATTCCTTTGGATATATATTCAGTAATTGGTTTAATGGGTCAAATGGTAGTCCTATTTTAATTTCTTTGAGAATTCTCCAACTGCCTTAAAGAGTGTCTTAAGTAATTTATATTCACATAAACAATGTATCAGCATTCCCTTCTCTCTACAATCTTGCCAGCATATTTTGTTTTATTTTTTAATAATAGTCATTCTGATCTGTGTGAGATGATATCTCATTGTAGCCTTGATTTGCATTTCTCTAATGATCAGTGATATTGAACATTTTTAATGCATTTTTTGGACATGTGTATGTTTTCTTTTGGGAAGTATCTGTTCATATCCTTTGCCCACATTTTTTAATAGGGTTATTTGTTTCTTGCCTTTTGAATTCAGCTCCTTATAGACTCTGGATATTAGCCCTTTGTTGGATTCATAATTTGTGAATAACTTAATTCCGTTCTGTAGGTTATCTGTTTACTTTACTGATAGTTTATTTGGCTGTGCAGATGATCTTTAATATAATTAGATCCTACTTGTCAAATTTTGTTTTTGTTGAATTTCCTTTGAGGACTTAGTCATAAATTCTTTCTTAAGGCCCACCTCCAGAATGGTGTTCCCTAAGTTTTCTTCTAGGATTTTTATAGTTCTAGATCTTACATTTAAATTTATAATCTATCTTGGTTAACTTTTGAGTATGGTGAAAAGTAGGAGTTTAGTTTTCTTCTTCTGCATATGGCTAACCAGTAATCCCACAACCACACTTAGTGAATAGGGGGTCATTTACCCCTTGCTTGTTTTTGTTGACTTTGTCAAAGACCAGATGGTGGTAGGTGTGTTGCTTTATTTCTAGGTTCTCTATTCTATTCAATTTGTCTATGTGTCTGTTTTTGTACAATTACTGTGCTGTTTTGGTTACCCTAACCTTGTAGTATAATTTGATGCCTCTAGCTTTGTTCATTAGAATCCCCACTCTTACCACTCCTATTCAACATAGTACTGAAGTCCTAGCCAGAATAATTGGGCAAGAGAAAGAAATAAAAGGCACCCAAATAGGAAAATAAATAGTCAAACTCTCTTCGCTGAGTAGATGATTTTGTTCCTGAGATATCCTAAAGACTCTGCCAAAAGGTTCCTAGAACTGATAAATTAATTCACTAATGTTTCAGGATACAAAATCAATGTGCAAAAATCAGAAGCATTTCTATATACCAATAACTTTAACCTGAGAGCTAAATCAAGAATACAGTACCATTTACCACCGGTATATGCACGTGCGTGCGTACACACACACACACACACACACACACTCACACAAATCTAGGAATACATTTAACCAAAAAGGCAAAATATCTCTACAAGGAAAGTAAAAAAAAAAAAAAAAAAAAAAAAAAAAAAAAAAAAAAAAAAAAAAAAAAAAAAAAAAAAAAAAAAAAAAAAAAAAAAAAAAAAAAAAAACACTGCTAAAAGAAATTATAGATGACAAAATCAAATGGAAAAACATTCCATGCTTGTGGATAGAAAGAATCAATATCATTAAAATGGCCATACTGCCCAAAGCAAAGCTGAGTATTCCTATCAAACTACGAATGTCATTTTTCACAGAAACAGAAAATTAAAAGTTTTCATATGGGATCAAAAATGTGCCTGAATAGCCAAAGCAATCTTAACCAAAAAGAATAAATCCATGAGTTTTTAATTCTCAAATTGCCAACATTCAGCCTCCTGAAATACACCAATTACAGTTTAGGTTGGTACCCATCTCAGTAAGGTTTCTGTTTATGGATTCTGCTCTAGTAAGTTGTGATTCTCTGTATCTGCCTGTTTTTCCAACTTGAAGGGCAGCAATTTGGCCTGTAACCTCAATTTTCCAATGGATCAGAAAGCATTGTCCATTTTCAGTGTGTTGAGTTTTTAATAGTGCAGTGACAGAATAACTTCTAATCTCCCTACCTGCCAACCAAAAACTGAAAAATGAACTGTGCTTTGTATTATATTTCTTCCTAATCCAAGTTGTTTCCCCCTTACTAATTACTTTGTATGTATAAGAAACCCAGATTCTACGTAGTTCCTTCACCCAACACATAGCACAATCTCATGGCACATATTTTGATTGGTTCCATTTTCCCTTTCTTTCGGAAGTCTCTAGTTTCCCCCCAAATTTCTGTAATTGTGTCAGAGATAAGATCTTCCTTTGGGAGACCTCATGGCCTTTCTTTGTAAACTTTAACAGAATCCTCTGCAATCTCTATACTTTTCTAAAAGGGCTTACATATATACCGAACACAAAAATTTGTGGGACAGTCACTTCCATGAAGCCTGAATAGCCTCATATTCAACTTGTAGCAGCTCGGCCTGCTCTGGGCTGGGTTCTATTGCCTCACTACTCTTATTATATTTTAACAAGTCTTTAACCAGACTGCCTTCTTTTTTTTGACTTAACTACTGATTTAGCTCTGATTTAAATTTTTCTGGGTGTAGACTATTGAAAATGTCCATAAAAACATGTAATAGTTAAAAGCTTAGTCACATAATTTCAGCCACAGCAGGATGCAGTTATCTTTCTTTCTTGCCCAGTTCTCAGGAACCCTGAAAACACTAGACTAAAAGTAGATAGAGTAGAATAAGCCAAAAAAACTTGAACCACATGTCACATAAAAATATCATCATGCCGGTAAGCTGTTGGTATATGGTCCATTCAGGAATTTTGCTGAAACTTCTGCATGTGTCATCTCTGCTACAGAAAACAACCAGAAGTGTGAATAACCTTACTGAAACCACCAATCATCTCCAGAGAACTATAGAAACTCTGCAGACAGATTCTGTACCATGCCATGTCTGGCACTGGAAAAGATTCTTGCTTCGTTAAGAAGTACTTTTGTAGTGGTTAGAAACAAGTGATGATCAGGCTGGGCGTGGTGGCTCATGCCTGTAATCCCAGCACTTTGGGAGGCCCAGGTGGGTGGATCATGAGGTCAGGAGTTAGAGACCAGCCTGACCAATATGGTGAAACCCTATCTCTATTAACAATTCAAAAATTAGCCAGGTGTGGTGGCACACACCTATAGTCCCAGCTACTCGGGGGGCTGAGGCAGAAGAATCACTTGAACCAGGAAGTGGAGGTGGCAGTGAGCTGAGATCGTGCCACTCCTTGAAACCTCTCTGGTGTATATGCCATCACCAGAACAATTCAACTGAAACCTGGTAAATGCATCAAACTGCCACTGCTGCCCTCATCCCCTCATCCCAGCATGTAAAGATGTTTTCCAACTGGCCCATTAAATCTCAAATCCTGGTTTTACTCCTTCTATCAATCTTTAATTATTATTATTTTATTTCTCATTAAATGCCTTATCTTTAAGACCTTCCAAAAGCTGCCATTTCAACAACATGCCCAGCAGACAGTATAGTAGTTAGTGTTTCAGGGTCAAAAAGTACGTGAAGAACAGTCACCACTGTAAAAAACTCAGACCAACTGCAATCTCACAATGACTTTTATTCCATCTTAAAGAACAGATTTTATTTATCTTGAGCTAGAGGGGAACTGACCAGATGTTCACAATTACACATTTTTTATCCCTTGCTCTGTCTCTACCAAAGGCAGGTCAGGTTTCTTTCCTTCCTAACATTCTACTTGCTTCCAACTCTGAACAAGCCCTTAAATGGGGAACATGCCACTTACTATGTTATCCTGAAATTTTAATGACCACAGTGAGATACTTTATCTGTCAGACTTCACTAGTCATTTCCTCTTGCCTGTCCAGCTTTTCCTTAAGGTTTCTGCTAAAATGTTTACTTACTCCTCCCTACCTTATGAAAGGAAAGCTTTCTCTGTTTAATTATGAGAGTCTTACAGATTTCTTAGATTAGAACATTATCCTTATTGCACTAGTCTTTGTAATTAAAAATTTTCCGTATCTAGTTTACATTTGTTTTTATTTGACACAAGTTGAAGTCTACTTTTTTTTAATATAAATAGGTATTAAGAGAGAGAATCACTATAAAAATGTGAAAACCACTCACTTTTAAAATTATTCTGCTAAAACATAGCCTCTATAGGAATAGAATTGCAAAGCTGTGTACAAAACAAACAAAACTTTTCTGGAATGACTTTTAATGTCTATCAGACACACTTTTCTTTGCCCAATAATTTAAAAATACTTTGTGCAGATGTATTTCTTCATTGCATGTTCCACTTCCCCACATTAAAACACAGATCTCATTTTAAATGGGTGACTTATATGCTATATAAACTAAATCTCAATAAATCCATTTCTAAAAAGGAAAAAAAAAAACAAAAAAACACAGATCTCATATTACCTTAGCACTAAGGCACAGTCAGCTTCAATCAGTCTCAACCAGATGATACTTAAATCATGAAGAAACAACACTAAAAAGCAGCTGTTCAGAGAATCCTTTCTTGATAATATTATTTGCCTTTAGGGGTACAATTTGGTAGGATCCTAAGAGTCACCAGAGCTTGCAGACTCTTCATGCTACAGCATTAGCTCTAAGTGGTGATGACAAAGGCATTTTGGCTGGAAAAAATCCTTTCTTGGTTTGGGCAGATGGTATTCTTAGCTTTTCAGCCTGCAGTAATTTATCCTGGAAATTTTATAAACTAAAATCATTTTTTAAATGTATTTTCTGCCAAAGTCAGGCAAAGGATAGTTTGCTAATTGCAGTTAGGAATCCTGAGTCCATACAGTTAAAGCTCTGTAGCACATGGATGGGAAAAATAAATAAGATGATCTTCAAAACTATAGCTAAATAAGATTTATTAAGAACTAATAAAATTT
This sequence comes from Alouatta palliata, assembly GCA_004027835.1. Taxonomy (NCBI): domain Eukaryota; kingdom Metazoa; phylum Chordata; class Mammalia; order Primates; family Atelidae; genus Alouatta; species Alouatta palliata. The sequence goes on along the minus strand of PVKV010014230.1, from coordinate 34,449 downwards.
CAATGGCTGGGACAAAATAAAAGTTTAAATTGAGAAAATAGGAAACCTCAAAAGAGAAAAGACCAAGGACACATCCCTATGCCAGTGGGTAAAGGTGGTGAATATTGAGCAGAAAAATGACAAAGTACTCTGAATTGAAAAATAAACAGTAGAAATATATATATATATATATATATATATATATATATATATATATATATTTTAAAGAGGTGTACAAAGAATGGATAAGAGCAAATAGGAAAGGATCATCGTTCTGCTTCTATGTCAGATTGGCAGCAAATTACTGCTTTCTGATTTCATTTAAATCTATATTGCTTTTGGTAGTATTTTGCTCTATGTAGATAATTAAAAATATTTAAAATGGTTTGGTTACTTCACTTTGAAAAAATAACCCACAGTGGTTCAGAAAATATCATATAAATGAATACAACCTTATTAAAATGTGTTAGCTCATTATATGGGCAAAGTGAGGACAGGTTGTGCGAGAGTGGGAGAAAAAAAGTTTTATGTTTGCATTTTTAAATAAATTAAAAAAAACAGAAAATTATTCTTAACCGTTATATAATAGCCTAATGACATTATTTTACATTTTTTCTCCTATCCTTTTTTCTTGACTTATTTTATGTACTAACATTCCCTTAGGCTATTTATGCTAATCTTAAGAGCACTAATTATTCAAAATTCTTATCTGACAAATGCACACTCACATACTATCTGTCTTTAGGCTTAGCAACATTTTAACGGTGATAAACAGAAATACTTCCAAGAATAATTGACTGCCATTTTCTAAGTATGTTTTATTCCATTACTTGTCTGAAAAGATTTTTACTGATGCATAACAAATATTCCATAAACAAGAGGCACATTTTAAATTATTTTATTGTCTTCTGTCAAACGTTTGGTTTTTGCTTAAATGTACACACTTGGATTTTTTGGTGTCTAAACAAAGGCTTTGTTTCTTAGTAGTTGTAGAGATTAACACATTTTTAAAAATATTCACAGAGAAGGATTATAAGAGTGAAGTTTATTTAAAAATTTCACTTCATTTTATAAAATTTTATGATGTTCATTTTCCATGGCAAGTATAATAATTTTTTTAAAAGCTAAGCAATTCAAAATTAATTTCAGGTGTTTGAAAACATACCTTCCTTAGGATAGTAAATGAAATAAATTGAAGAATGGTTTATTTAATAATATAATAACGTTTGTAGCCATTTAAATTAAAATAATGGGTTTTCAGGTTTTTTTTCCCATAAAACTAAGTTTAGTTGGATAAATTTTTCCTACCGATTTCCATTTTGGATTAGTTACAAAAATAATTTTTGCTATGCAAGTTGTCAGAGCCCTGATTGTGGGGAGTGGTTGGCTTGTGGATGGTAAAAGAATTTACCAACAGCAGTAAGGTTTGAGAAAGAAAGTTGTATTAGATAGAAAGAACACTGCAGCAGAGTGTAGCAGGTGCTTCAGCAAGAGGGGACTGAGTACGCTACAGTGGATTTTTTTCTTAGGAGCTTAAGGTAACTTGGACCGTGTGAGTCATGTGGGTCGTGATAAGTGATTACATTTGTAGACATTTTGGTGCCTTGGTATCATGATTATATTTGTAGACATTTTGGTGCCTTGATGACAGCAAGGGTTGCACAGTGAGTTTTAATAAGTATGCATTCTGGAGATGTATAGAAATTCTAGTTATAAGTTCTGCTACTAGAAAGAAGACTAGTAGCAGATGCCAGCTTTAGATAATAGGGAAGTCAAATTACTTCTGAATTCCTCAGATAAGAAATTTTGCCTCTGGATGGTCTGCTTGGTGGACCCCAGGTGATATTGGCTCTCCTCAGTTCTCTATTCTGTTCCATTGGTCTATGTGTTACCAGGGAAAGCAGATGTCTCAGTTCTAATCTAACTTTGGAAGAAAGATTTCAATAAACAAGACAGTGTAAAGATAGCAAATAATTTCACTGAAAAGGAATAAAGTGTATGGAGCTTATTGTAGAAAAATAGGTACACTTCAAGGGAGGAGTGGGCTGATCCAGCCAGAAAACCATACTGAGGGTCTTGTGTGGGGAGTTTTTATCATGTTGGACTTCTTCAAATTTCTACCTCTGTCTCATGCCTCTGCCTCTTTCCTTTGTTTAGTTTTCCTGCACCTACCTAGTTCCCTCCCCATGCTTGTGGGACCTTCTGTTACTATTTGTTGGTGCACATGTGTGGCCCAGTGTTGGAATCCTACCTTGTAGCTGCATTTCTCATTATTGCCAATCTAGGAAGGTCATATAGCAGTTAAGTATGTACTCAGTATCTATATGTATCTCCTTGGAACTTTTGTCTCTGCCCTAATTTGTACTTTGGTGCCAGAATCTTTTCTTTTTGTTAAGTTCTTACTTGTTTTCCCTCTGATCAGTTATAGAGATCTGCTCACCATATTGTACCCATAATTTAAAAGAATGTACTGTACATTCAAAATTTTAAGGTTGTATCTCATGTTAAGTGCTCTTATGGCAATAATGTAAAAAAAGGAAAAGAAGTGGATATTCCTTGGAGTCCATTTTTGTTTGTTTGTTTGTTTTTCGAGACAGAATCTTACTTGTTTCATTTTTTGAGGCAGAGTCTTACTCTGTCACCCAGGCTGGAATGCAGTGGCTCAATCTCTACTCACTGCAGATTTAACCTCCTGAGTCCAAGTAATCTTCCTGCCTCAAAGTGATGAAAGAAAATGATGAACTCAGGGATTCTATCTCCCTGCTTCAGAAGCACATACTGAGCCTCAAATCTTCTAAGATTGCCCTGAGTGAGAGTCTTATTGCCTGTAGAGAAAGAGTGGAAACTGTGTAAAGTCAGACACAAGCTCTTATCATGTGAGTGGCTAACTGCAATGAAAGGTACATGCACAGCTTTGCCAGATGTCTACTGTTAAAGTGAGGGCATTGATTGGAAAAGAATGGGACCCTGCAACTTGGAAAGGGGATGTGTGGGAGGACCCTGATGAAACTGGGAACACTGAATTTATAAACGCTGATGAACCCATTTTGCCAGAAGGAACTGCTTCCCCATCCCCAGTAGTGCCAACATCCCCTCCCTGACCCATGCTGCCATCAGCCTTTCCACCTTTGTCTGAGGAAATAAACCTTGTGCTGCTTGAGGCAACAGTGATGGCCTCCCCCTCCCCATGAGGCAGTTGCCAGCAAAATAATGTCGATTCTCCTCAAGAGCCACTGCAACATCCCTGTTTGATTCTAGATCTGTAACTAAAGTGCCGGTGGATGCCATAGAGGTGAAGTTGAAAGTGTGACCCATGAGGAGGTGTGCTACACTCAAAAAGAAGTGCTTGAGTTCTCTAACTTATATAAACAGAAATATGGAGAAGAGGCATGGGGATGGATACTAAGGGTATGGGATAACTGTGAAAGAAACATACAGTTGGGTCAGGCTGAATTTATTAATTTGGGCCCACTAAATAAGGACTCTGCATTTAATATTACAGTTCAGGGAGTTAAACAAGGTTCTAATAGTTTTTTTGCTTGGTTAGCTGAAATATGGATTAAAATATGGCCGACCGTGAGTGAACTGGAAATGCCTGATCTCCCTTGGTTTAATGCAGAGGAAGGGATCCAAAGGCTTAGGGAGATTGGGATGATGGAGTGGGCTGACCACTTTAGACCTACTTATCCCAGCTGGGAGGGTTTAGAAGATATTCTCTTGACCAATGCCTTATGCAATAGATTTGTGAGGGCAGCACCTGCATCTCTGAAGAGCCCTGTAATTGCTCTCCTTTGTATATCAGATCTAACAGTGGAAACTGCAGTCATTTAACTACAGAATTTAAATACAATGTGAATAATTGGAACTCAAGGTGGTAGGATTCAACCATCTCAGGCAAAGGGGATGTAGCTACCATAATGGACAGCAGAGACAAAGCAGCAATCAAAATAGTTTGGTTTATATAGAGCTCTGGCATTGGCTAATTCATAGTATTTCTAGAAGTGAAATTGATAGGAAGCCTACTGCATTCCTACTTAATTTATATAAGGAGAAATCTTCTAGGTTGAATGGATGAAAGACTAATTTGAATTATAAAACCAGAGAATCGCAGTCCCTCAATAAATTTCTAGACTTGAGTGAGTTTACAGACGCAGTACTCCTTGAATAAAGGGGAGGCAAAGTCCCCTTGAGAAAAGACCCCACTACATTACCAACAATTTATACAGTGAAACTTTCTCCAGTCATTCTCCAAGGAGATCTCTGGCGTTTTACCAAGGTAACTGTGCACTGGGGAAAGGGAAGTGATCAGATATTTCAGGGACTAATGGACACTGGCTGTTAGCTGACATTGATTCTAGAGCACCCAAAACACCATTGTGGTCCTCCAGTTTAAGTAGGGACTTATGGAGGTAAGGTAATTAATGGAGTTTTAGCTCATGCCTGACTTACAGGGCATCTAGTGGGTACCTGGATGCACTTAGCATGAAAGAAGAAATGGCCAGGTTTGCGATTATATACTAATTCAAGGGCTGTAACTAATGGTTTGGCTGGATTGTCAGTGACTTAGAAGAAGCATAATTGGAAAATTGGTGAAAAAGAAATTTGGGGAAGAGGTATGTGAATGGACCTCTCTAAGTTGTCAAAAAATTGTGAATATATTTGTATCCCATGTGAGTGCTCACCAATGGGTGACCTCAGGAGAGGAGGCTTTTAATAATCAAGTGGATAGGATGACCCATTCTGTGGACATCACTCATCCTCTTTCCCCAGCCACCCCTGGCATTGATCAATGCGCCCATGAACAAAGTGGCCATGGTGGCAGGGATGGAGGTTATGTATGGGCCAGCAACATGGACTTCCAGTCACCAAGGCTGACCTGGTTACAGCCACTGCTGAGTGCCCAATCTGCCAGCAGCACAGACCAACACTGAACCCTCGATATGGCACCATCCTTCAGTGTAACAAGCCAGCTGCTTGGTGAAAGATTGATTATATTGGACCTCTTTCAGCATGGAAAGAGCAGAGGTTTGTCCTTACTGGAATAGAAACTTGGTAAGGGTAAAATCTAACTGTTTAAACATAATTTTTATAAATGTATTAATATACCTGCCTTCTTTACCCTCAAACTTGTCTCTTTAACTTTGTGTTCTAATTTATTTGACATTTTCAATTAACATTGAATTAAATAGGAATAAAATATTGAATTGAATAGAAATAAGTTTATAAATGTCTCTACACAGCATTCAGGGTGATAACTTTAAAATATAAATCAGGAGATGTTAATCTCTGCTGAACATGTTCAAATGGCCTCCCACATTGCTCAGCACCAAAACTAAAGTTCTAAGATGGCCCAGCCCCCACCTTCTGTAAACACCCTTCCTGTGTCTTCTTTGCTCTCATCTTCATCTAATCATTTCCTTACTCCCGTACCTTCAAGCATGTCGGCCTAGTTATACTTCACAAACATTGCAACAGTCTCTTGCAAATAGTTCCTTCTGCTGGAAACCTTATTTTCCCAGAAAACTAGATGGCTGGTTTACTTGTCTTTTCCCAATTTCTTCTCAACTGTTACCTTCTCAATGAGGCCTTCTCTGATTATACTAATCAATGCCATCACATAACACTCTATTTATTTCTCTGCTTCACCTCATAGCATGTATTTTCATCTTATCCTATATATGTTGCTTATTTACTTCTATGTTGCCCATATCCATGCTGGTGTCAAAATGAAATTAAGATCAAGTTAGCAACAATTTAAAAGTTTATTGGCCAAAGAAAGACCGGTTTGTTAACTGGGAGACCTAAAACTGAACATGGTAAGAGAATTTACTCACAGCAGTGACAGCACAGTTGCTAAAGCATAAAGGAGGAAATAATCTGACCTTTTTCATGATTGGCTGTTATGTTATTAACATTCTTTTTAAGGCAAGCAGACCTGTTTAAGCTGATTTGTCTGTAGTTGATTGGTTTAATCTGACTGAATCATGCTGGTAGAAATGTAACGCTTACATTTTGTGTTTTATTATGATTACAGGTACTATTTCAAGGAAATCAGGATGACATTTTTTGGCTATGTGACAATATGTAGCTGGTATTGGGGTGTATCCTAACTGTAGCCTTCTTTTTTTTATTTTACAAATATAATCTTTTGAATTTAGAAAATTCTGGCTGGACACAATGACTCATGCCTGTAATCTCAGCACTTTGGGAGGCTGAGGCAGGCAGATCACCTGAGGTCAGGAGTTCAAGACTAGCCTGGCAAACATAGTGAAGCCCCATCTCTAATAAAAAGATAAAAAATTAGCCAGGAGTGATAGTGGGCACCTGTAATCCCAGCTATTTGGGAGGCAGAGGCAGAAAAATTGCTTGAACCCAGGAGGCAAAGGTTGCAGTGAGCTGAGATCATGCCATTGCACTCCAGCCTGGGCAACAAGAGTGAAATACCATCAAGAAATAAAGAACAAAGAAACAAAGAAAGAGAGAGAGAGAGAGAGAGAGAGAAGAAAGGAAGGAAGGAAGGAGAAAAAACGAAAGAAATTAGAAAAGTCTGTCTGATTTATACACTGTTGTGTTTTATCAGTGAGAAGAGGGCTACAGTTCAGTGACAGTCAATAAATATTGACAAGTGTATGACTGATTTCAGGTCATGTTCAGATATACTAGCATTCACAATATCATTTTTTAACAATGCTTTAATAGCTTTATTTAAATACCATGAGCATTGTGGATCATGCTTATACTTCTAGCACTTTGGGAGGTGGAGGCAGGAGAATCTCTTGAGCCCAAGAGTTACAAGCTGCAGTGAGTTTTGATCACGCCACTGCATTCCAGCCAGGGTGACAGAGTGAGAACTTCTCAAACAAACACACAAAACCTTTATGAAAACATAACATTTTAAAATTTTTTCAGTCCTGTTGTTTTGGTTTTCATATTAAAAGGGGTTAGGTTTTAAAACGATAAAAAATCTATTTGGGGCTTAGGATGACAGTTTGCTAAATCTAATGTAGAGATTCTAAAGTTACATTTGAAATTCAATTAGAAAAATATGAATTGTCAGAAATGAAGTCAGAAAGAAATAATAAATTGAATAAGTATCTGAGAAGTTGGTAAGTTAATAAAATAAATAAGCCCAAGATGTTTATGTAACAAGGTAAACTTGATCAAATCTTCAGGAATAGTTAAGTCTAATGTCATATAAGATAATGTTGGGATATATAGTTATATAAAATTCAGAGATATATTTATAGAAACCTTAAAAAATATCATACTAAAAAGTGTACAGAATTCCATTGTGAATTCATAACTACTAAAATATAACCACTAATATATTATCCACTAAAAAAATAAAAAATATTTCAAGGATATCTTTTCAGAATATTAATAAAATTAAATAAATTACTGTAAGAGAAATACTATAAAGATTTTCATAGATGAATAAAGATATTGAATATAGTTTAACACTGATTCTTATTAAGAATAATATTAGGTGGGTATAAAAGTAATTGTGATTTACACCATTACTTTTAATGGCAGAAACCACAATTGCTTTTGCACCAGTCTAATATCGACTATAGAGTAAAATAGAAAAGAATTAATGCTTCTGTACCATGATTATCAATTTGGTTTACTTGGCTGCAAAATTTATAATCGACATTTGACCAAGTTAAGTAAAAAATAAATATGTTGAAAGTAAGCAGTATTTGATAATAATGGAGAGAACAGAGATCAAGGAGACTTGGAAGCAAAACAAAAACCCTTTTAGGACCTAAGGCAACTTGGAGCAATGTAGTCCACAAGGACATCTTATACTGCATTCACTTCTTTTATTTATTTATTTATTTTTTTACTTTAGGTGCATACTATATCTGGCATTTCTCCCCATGTTATCCCTCCCCTCCCTCCCCACTCCCTGCCGTCTCTCCCTTATCCCCCCAATTGCTCCACCTCAGAGTGTGATGCTCCTCTCCCTAAGTCCACATGTTCTCATTGTTCAACACCCTCCTATGAGTGAGAACGTGATGTTTAGCTTTCTGTTCTTGGGTCAGTTGCTGAGAATGACAGTTTCCAGATTCATCCAAGTCCCTACAAAGGACATGAACTCATCATTTTTTATGACTGCATAGTATTCCATGGTGTATATATACCACATTTTCTTTGTCCAGTCTATCATTCATGGGCATTTGGGTTGGGTCCAGGTCTTTGCTATTGTATACAGGGCTGCAATGAACATAAGTGCGCATGTGTCTTTATAGTAGAACGATTTATAGTTCTTTGGGTGTATACCCAATAATGGGATTGCTGGGTCAAATGGAATTTCTATTTCTAGATCCTTGAGAAATCGCCACACTGTCTTCCACAATGGTTGAACTAATTTACACTCCCACCAACTGTGTAAAAGTGTTCCTATTTCTCCACATCCTCTCCAGCATCTGTTGTCTCCAGATTTTTTCTTTATTCTGTCACACCATTTGAGATCAGCATCTTAAGAAAGATGAGATCATTAGTTTAGCTTCAGTCATGAATATCTCACTCGGAGAGAGTAAAACAGAGCATCTTTATTATAATCTTACTAGTACTTCAAACTGTGGTGAAAAAGTAGTTTCTCAAATTGAAATTTGTATGTCCTAAGAAGATTAAAAAGAAAAAAAACTACAAACTTTCTATAGTCTGTATCAATTAACACACATGCACACACACACACACACACACACACACACGCGTGCACTTTCCAACCAATTTGGACAAATTCTTTTTTTTTTTCTTTTTTTTTGAGTGGAGTGTTGCACTGTTGCCAGGCTGGAGCACAGTGGCGCAGTCTCAGCTCACTGCAACCTCCGTCTCCTGGGTTCAAGTGATTCTTCCACCTCAGTCTCCTGAGTAGCTGGAACCAGAGGCTCGTGCCAAACGCCCAGCTAATTTTTGTATTTTTAGTAGAGATGGGGTTTCACTATGTTGGTCAGGATGGTCTCGACCTCTTGATCTTGCAATCCACCTGCCTCGGCCTCCCAAAGTGCTGGGATTACAGGCGTGAGCCACCGCGCCTGGCCAGCTTTTCTTTCTCTACCACCCATTCTGCAGATTCTTTGCTATCAGACAGTTGCCTAATAGTGTGACTTAAATCTTATGCTTATGGAAGAGACATTTTGTTTTGTTTTTGTTTGGTTTGGTTTTTTGATGTCTATATGTAGGCATACAAGGATTTTATTATTTTAAATCATATGGACAAATACAAGAGGTGCTACAGAGAATCCTCAGGGTTCTATACATACTCCTGGTTTCCATTCCACCTCTGTCGAGTGATCACCTTATTTTCCCTCAACAGTCAAGATAAATTACCCCAGTAATACAGTGAATTATTTTTGCTAGTCTGTTCAGTTGTACAAGGAACTGTAGATAAGCCCCAGCTTATAATCCACTGGTGGCAGCTAAACCTTCAATTCAGCAGAACCTAGAATTACCAGAAAGAGAACATACGCTCCTGAAAACCATTCCGTTGATTATGGAAAATAGAATCTCAAATTCTACCCATTCACTTTCAAATTAGTTGCTCCAGGTGATTCAGGAACAATCCTCAGACTTATCAGGTATATTGACTTATAATGCTTTTGAACACAATATTTCAAGATTTGTGCTGTTTCATTACCATATTATAATTTGGTTGAGCTATAACAAGACAATAGAGTAGAGGCAAATGTTATGGTTTAGTCTGCTTAATTTAATGAGAATATTTGCTCATTTAATGCATGCAAATTACTGTGAGAGAATATAAGAAGCCTATTTTTCATGTCTCACATCAGAAAAAATATATATATATTTGAACCTTTTCTTTGTAATGGTTTTGGATATAGAAGATGAAGTCCATTCTGTGTATTGCTCTGAGACAATAGACAAAGCCTGCCCTAATGTATATAATAAGAAAGAAATAGAATTAGATTCTGTCTCTATGATAATTTTGATTGTTTCAGATAGAGGAGATTCTACTCTATGAGAAACAAGATCCATATAACTACCATTTATGTCTTTTTTCCTTTTAAAAATGGAGGCAATCAAATCAGGAGAAGGATTTAACAAAGTCTCTTAAGAGTAGGGCTTTACTAGGAAAGAAAATAAAAAACATAAGAATAATATATGCTCAAAACATAATAATAATAAATATTTTCTGAATTATATTCAATACTCAATTGGATGTGACCCCAAAAAAGAGCTTGTTCTCATATTGCTATGAAGAAATACCCAAGACTGGGTGATATATAAAGAAAAGAGGTTTAATTGACTCACCATTCCACATGGCTGGGGAGGCATCAGAAAACTTACAATTGTGGCAGAAGACACCTTTTTACAAGGCGGCAGGAGAGAGAATGAATGCCAGCAGGGGAAATGCCAGACGCTAATAAAACCTTTAGATCTCATGAGAATTCACTTACTATCACAAGAACAGCATGAGGGAAACTGACCCCATGATTCAATCACTTCTCACCAGGTCCTTCCTGTGACATGTAGAGATTAAGAGAACTACAATTCAAAATGAGATTTGGGTAAGGCCACAGCCAAACCATATCAGAGCCTTTAAACAAATGTTTTCCTCTAATTTCCTAACTCATTTCCTTGGCTGCTTATATAAAGCACCCATTGTCACCAAGTAAATGAAGCCTAATTGAATATTGAAAAAATATATTTACTAGCTATATATTATGCCTATGGAATAAAATTATCTATTCATGCTTATAGTACCGAAAACATAAACCTAGACAGATTAGGATCTCAAATTTGCAAGATATTGTCTAATAGTTTTTAACACAAATTAGCTGTTAATGGTGCATCTGACTTTCCTTAAGATAAATTTCTTTTTACAACAGAATGTATAGAAAGATGTGAAGTTCTTGGATTTAAGCCAATTTTTAATGGTCTACACTTTTAATTATGATACTGAAAATAAATGGTGGAATATTGTGATGTTGTATAAGACATTTAGTAAATTGGTAGAGGCTGGTGCTAGAAAAGGTCTTATGAATAGCAAATTCAAATGAAATCCCTCATGTTTCAGTGAGGACAATTATTGCATCCAACATTCTACAATCAATAAAATTAGCCTGTCTCTCACAAACTGGTGTGATTTCCATTGGTTTACCAAAGATACCCTGGGAATACAGACAAGATTCTCTATGCCCAGAAGAAAAGGTGAAAGATGAGAAAGTTAGAAAGTAAATCTGAAAGAGTAAACTGAGGACATCCAAAACACACCTATGGCGTACTATTTATTTTTATTTTCCTTTTTTTTTTTTTTTTTTTTTTTTTTACTATTTTCTTATTTTATCCCTTTCCTGGTTCTTTCTGCATTAATCAAATTTAGTTGATCTCATTTTTCCTCTGTAGTTATTTGCTCAATTTTAAGAATAGTTAACTTTAACTCCTTCAAAAAAACATGATTATCTTTTATTTCTAATAATCACTCACACTTCCCTTTTAGTAAATGAAGCAAAGATAAAGAGTAGATAAATCAGGACTCATCTAATCTCCCTTCAAGGGACCCAAATTACACAGGTTTATATGGAAAATCTGACGGTACAATTTCTTTGAGAGAACATATTTAAAAAATATAGTAAGTAGTTTTATCTGATTGAAATAATGAAGTGATGAAGGCAAGGTTGCTACAGATAAGATAATTAAATAAATAGCTGAAATACTTGAAAAGTCATGTTTTCCTTATTCATTCATCATTAGATGGGCATGTAAGTTGATTAATATCTCAGCTATTGTGAATTGTACTACAATATGCAGTGTACAGATATATCTTCAACGTACTGATTTCAGTTCTTTGGATATATACCCAGTAATGGGATTGCTGAATAATATGGTAGTTTTATTTTTAGTGTTTTGAAGAAACTTATATATGTTTATTTCATGACTATAGTAATGTACATCCTAACAATGATATATAAGATATCTCTTTTTTTCTGTATTCTTATCAGCATATTTTATCTTTTGTCTTTTTTTTAATGTTAGCCATTCTAAATGAAATGAAGTGACGATTTTTTTAATAAGGCCTTAACAGCACAGGGCACAAAAGCAAAAATAGAAAAATGGGATTACATCAAGCTAAAAAGCTTCTGAATGTCAAAGAAAGCAATCAATAAAATGAAGACACAACCTAAAGAATGTGTGAAAGTACTTGCAAACTATGCATCTGACAATGCGTTAATTTCCAGAATATATAAGAAACACAACTCAATAGCAACAAAACAAATAATCTGATTTTAAAATGTGCGAAAGATCCAAACAGACATTTCTCAAACGAAGATATGCAAATTTCCAACAGACATAAGAAAAAAATCCTCAGCATCATCAATTATCAGAGAAATGCAAATCACAAGCACAATGAGATAATTTGACATTTCAACATAATCCCTGCAAGTAGGGAATATAGATATCATATTCACTTTAAAGAAAAATAAACTTACTTTAAGAGATTATCTGAGGCAAGCCTGGACTGCTATAACAAAACACTATGGAAGAGTTGACTTAAACAATAGATTTTATTTCTTAGTTCTGGTGGCTGGAAGTCTGAGATCAGGGTGCCAGCATAGTTGGGTTCAGGTGAGGTCTTTCTGGCAAGTATATGGCCGACCTCATCCTGTGTCCTCATACGTCATCGAGGGAGAGCTCTGGTATTTACTCTTCTTCTTATAAAGAAGTTAATCCCATTATGGGGGCCCCATCATCATCATCTCATGTAAACATAATTAATTCTCAAAGGCCCCATCTCTAATCACCATCACATTGGGTGTTTGGACTTTAATAAATGGATTTGGGGGAGGATATAAACATTCTGTCTAAAACCAATAGGTTAAATAACTCTTATTTACTTGATGATGTCTTTATTGTGTATTCAAGAAAGCATAGTTTTACATTCTTTAGTTGCAAGTTTACTATGTTATATAGTGATCTTTCATGAAGTATTGATGTTATCAAATGTAATATTCTAGAAAATTTAGTATGTCAAATGGAATTTACTGCCAGTATTTATTTCTACACATACTCAATATTAGGATACCTTACATTAACAATTATAGTTCTTCAATACTCAATAATAGGATAGCTTATATTAAAAATCATAATTCTTCAATATTTTGTTTCTTTTAATATACTTGTAAATTTTTAGAAGTTAATAATCTAAATAAAATCCATGTATTCATTTGAACATTTATTAAATATAACCCATATACCTTACTAACAATTTACTATGACTTACTATAATTTTTACTCTAAAAAATATAAGTAGATGGATAGGGAGACACAAAATACTAAGAAAATATGGTTAAAATTGTGGACTTATATTCAGTCATTCAACAATGAAGCATTAAGTTATAAGCAAAATGCCATTCAGGATGGTGTATTAGTCCTTTCTCACTCTACTAATAAATACATACAAGAGACTGAGGAATTTATAAAGGAAAGAAGTTTAATTGACTCATAGTTCAGTATGGCTGGGGAGGCCTCAGGAAAAATATTATCATGGCAGAAGGGAAAGCAAACATGTCCTTCTTTTCAGCAGCAAGGAGAAGTGCTGATGAAAAGGGGGAAAAGACCCTCATAAAACCATCAGATCTCATGAGAACTCAATCACTATCCTGAGAACAGCATGGAGGGAGGTAACTGCTGCATGATTCAGTTATCTCCCACATGGTCCCATCCATGACATGTAAGGAGTACGGGAACTACAATTCAAAATGAGATTTGGGTAGGAACACAGCCAAAAAGTGAAATGGTGTTGCTGTCTACTCACTAAGCATTTGAAATATATCAAGTATAATTTTGTAAAATTATGAAGGAATTCAGTGCAGAGATTCAAGAGCCTACTAGCTATACCTAAATTGTTACAAATACATTTGCATATCACAATGAAACATATACAACAAAACTTATGCCTACATTTTTTTTTCTTGCAGAAGTCTGCTAAAATATAATGGGATTAACACAAACATGAGAAGATAATTTTAAGGATAACAGTTTATTGTTATCTTTGTTTTATAAAATGATTGTCCTGTTGAAATAACACATAATATATTATAAGTTTTAAGAGGCTTCAAGTACTCTTTGTGTGTCTGAATGAAGCTTGAAATAAAAATCATTGAGATTATGTTGAAAGCTGTGTTATGTTGAGTGACTCTCAGATGCTGTTCTGCTCTGACCTGAGTGTTGTAACAAATGTGGGTCCAATTACTATTATATTTCCATGTAATTGATTTTGAACACAATGTAATTTCCTCTATTTCCCATTTAACATAGTTGGATTTTATTTTCATGAGATGTTTTAGAATCAAATAATTCAATTAAAGGTAGTTATTGGTAAACAGAACTAATAGGGACTACTCTATTAAGAAAAATTTACAAACTAGCAAGAAAAACTTCTGAAATGACTACAAAGCATTGAGAAAACAAGGCATTGGTGAAGTTTCCTTTATAACAGAATTAGTATCTTAAATAGGACCTATTATATACACTGAATAATCAATTCATTTTAAAAGTAGATTAGACCTGACAGGAGTACAAGTATATAAAAATCATTTTCTTTCAAATAAAAAATCAATTTCTATGGTATTCTTGGGAATTTAAAAATTATTAAACTTAAAATAATGACAAATTCAGAGAAATGAGAAAATAATGTTAATGTTCACAAAGAATTAGGCTAATTTTACTTAATAGATTATTATATTTTTCTTCCTAGATTTGATTCTCAGAAGTATTGCCTGTTTTGTAAGAAATTAAACATATTTTCATCCCAATTCTGAGACTTTGATTTTTATTACAACAGTTCTTGGCAATTCAGTCTTTAGCAATGGGAGAGACATTAGAAAAAAGACCAATAAGGTAAATATACATTATTTTTATGTCAGTTATATATGGTTGGTTCTTACTCTGATATTGCTAATATTCATTAATACATAACCTTACTAAATTGAAGAACAATATATTGACATAGTCATTAAAGATACGTATCATGTTTTAGTCTAAATAATTCATATATATATATATATATAAAATTGCACTTTAAGTTCTGGAGTACTTGTGCAGAACATGCCGGATTGTTGCATAGGTACATACATGGCAATGTAGTTTTCTGCCTCCATCCTTCTGTCACCTATATCTGGCATTTCTCCCATGTTATCCTCCCTAACTCCCTACCCCATGTTGTCCCTCCCATAATCTTCCCCCAACAGACCCCAGTGTGTGATGTTCCCCTCCCTGTGTCCATCCGTTTTCATTGTTCAACACCCGCCTACGAGTGAGAATATGTGGTGCTTGATTTTCTGTTCTTGTGTCGGATTACTGAGAATGATGGTTTCCAGATTCATCCATGTCCCTACAAAGGACACGAACTCATTGTTTTTCAAGGTTGCATAGTATTCCATGGAGTATCTGTGCAACATTTCCCTTGTCCAGTCTATCATCAGTGGGCATTTGGGTTGGTTCCAGGGCTTTGCTATTGTAAACAGTGTCACAATGAACATATGTGTGCATGTGACTTTATAATAGAACAATTAATAATCCTTTGTATATATACCCAGTAATGGGATTGCTGGGTCAAATGGAATTTCTATTTCTAGGTCTTTGAGGAATCACCACACTGTCTTCCACAATGGTTGAACTAATTTACACACTCACCAACAGTGTAAAAGTGTTCCTATTTCTCCACATCCCCTCCAGCATCTGATGTCTCCAGATTTTTTAATGATTGCCATTCTAACTGGTGTGAGATGGTATCTCACTGTGATTTTGATTTGTATTTCTCTAATGACCAGTGATGATGAGCATTTTTTCATATGTTTGTTGGCCTCATATATGTCTTCTTTTGAAAAGTGTCTGTTTAAGTCCTTCACCCACTTTGGAATAGGTTTGCTTGTTTTTTTCTTGTAAATCTGTTTTACTTCTTTGTAGATTCTCGATATTAGCCCTTTGTCAAATGGTAGATTGCAACAATTTTTTCCCATTCTGTTTGTTGCCGGTTCACTCTAATGATTGTATCTTTTGCTGTACAGAAGCCCTGGAGTTTAATTAGATTCCATTTGTCAATTTTGGCTTTTGTTGTCAATGCTTTTGGTGTTTTAGTCATGAAATCCTTGCCTATGCCTATGTCCTAAATGGTTTTGCCTAGGTTTATGTCTAGGGTTTTTATGGTGTTAGGTCTTATGTTTAAGTCTTTAATCCATCTGGAGTTAATTTTAGCATAAGGTGTCAGGAAGGGGTCAAGTTTCTGCTTTCTGCACATTGCTAGTCAGTTTTCCCAACACCATTTATTAAACAGGGAATTATTTCCCCATTGCTTGTTTTTGTCAGGTTTGTCACAGATCAGATGGTTGTAGATGTGTGGTGTTGCCTCTGAGGCCCCTGTTGTTTCACTGGTCTATATCTCTGTTTTGGTACCAGTACCATGGTCTTTTGATTACTGTAGCCTTGTAATACAGTTTGAGATCAGGTAGTGTAATGCCTCCAACTTTGTTCTTTTTGCTTAGAATTGTCTTGGCTATGCAGGCTCTCTTTTGGTTCCATATGAAGTTTAAAGTGGTTATTTTCTGTTCTGTGAAGAGGGTCATAGATAGCTTGATGGGGATAGCATTGAATCTATAAATTACTTTTGGCAGTAAGGCCATTTTCACAATATTGATTCTTCCTAACCATGAGGATGGAAAGTTTTTCCATCTGTTTGTGTCCTCTCTGATTTCCTTGAGCAGTGGTTTGTAGTTCTCCTTGAAGTGGTACTTTACATCCTTTGATAGTTGTATTCCTAGGTATTTTATTCTCTTTGCAGCAATTGTGAACGGCAGTTCATTCTTGATTTGGCTGTCTGTTAGTCTGTTTTTGGTGTATAGGAATGCTTGTGATTTCTGCACATTGATTTTGTATCCTGAGATGTTGCTGAATTTGCTTATCAGTTTCAGGAGATTTTGGGCTGAGATGATGAGGTCTTCTACATATGAAATCATGTCCTCTGCAATAGCAACAATTAGACTTCCTCCTTTCCTAATTGAATACACTTTATTTTTCTTGCCTGATTTCTCTGGCTAGAACTTCCAATACTATATTGAATAGGAGTGGTGAGAGAGAACACCCTTTTCTAGTGCCACATTTCAAAGGGAATGCTTCCAGTTTTTGCCCATTCAGTATGATATTAGCTGTCGGTTTGTCATAAATAGCTTTTACTATTCTGAGATACATTCCGTCGATACCTAGTTTATTGAGATTTTTTAGCATAAAGCGCTGTCGAATTTTGTCAAAGGCCTTCTCTGCATCTATTGAGATAATCATGTGGTTTTTGTCTTTGGTTCTGTTTATGTGGTGGATTACATTTATAGACTTGCGTATGTTGAACCAACCTTGCATCCCCGGGGTGAAACCTACTTGATCTTGATGGATAAGCTTTATGATGTGCTGCTGTAATACCTTTGCCATATTTTATTGAAGATTTTTGCATCTATATTCATCATGGATATCGGCCTGAAGTTTTCTTTTTTTGTTGAGTCACTGCTGGATTTTGGTATTAGGCTGATGTTGGTCTCATAAAATGATTTGGGAAGGATTCCCTCTTTTTGATTGTTTGGAATAGTTTCAGAAGGAATGGTACCAGCTCCTCTTTGTATGTTTGGTAGAATTCAGCTGTGAACCATTCTGGACCTAGGCTTTGTGGTTGGTAGGCTATTAATTGCCACCTCCACTTCAGCCCTTGTTATTGGTCTATTCAGGGTTTTGACTTCTTCCTGGTTTAGGCTT
Source organism: Alouatta palliata (assembly GCA_004027835.1). Lineage (NCBI taxonomy): Eukaryota > Metazoa > Chordata > Mammalia > Primates > Atelidae > Alouatta > Alouatta palliata. Next base: position 16,704 of record PVKV010014230.1, on the reverse strand, counting down.
GGGAGGGTGCAAGTATCCAGGAATGTATCCATTTCTTTGAGGTTTGCTGGTTTATGTGCAAAGAGATTTTTGTAGTAATCTCTGATGGTAGTTTGTATTTCTGTGGAATCAGTGGTGATATCCCCTTTAACATTTTTATTGCATATATTTGATTCTTCTCTCTTTTCTTTTTTATTAATCTGGCTAGTAGTCTGTCTATTTTGTTGATCTTTAAAAAAAAAAAAAACACCTCCCAGATTTATAGATTTTTGAAGGGTGTTTTGTGTCTCTATCTCCTTCAGTTCTGCTCTGATCTTAGTCATTTCTTGTATTCTGCTAGCTTTTGAGTTTTGCTGATCTTGCTCCTCTAGCTTGTTCAATTTTGATGATAAGGTGTTGATTTTAGATCTTTCCTTTCATTCTCATGTGGACATTTATTGTTATAAATTTCCCTCTAGACACTGCTTTAAAGATGTCCCAGAGATTCTGGTATTTTGTGCCTTTGTTCTTGTTGGTTTTCAAGAACATCTTTATTTCTGCCTTGATTTCATTGTTTATCTAGTCAACATTCAAGAATCAGTTGTTCAGTTTCCATGAAGTTGTGTGGTTCTGAGTTAGTTTTTTAATCCTGAATTCTAATTTGATTGCACTGTGGTCTGAAAGACTGTTTACAATAACTTCCATTATTCTGCATTTGCTGAGGAGTGATTTAATTCCAATTATGTGGTCCATTTTAGAGTAGGTATGATGTGGTGCTGAGAAGAATGCATATTCTATGAATTTGGGGTGGAGAGTTCTGTAAATATCTATTAGGTTTGCTTGGTCCAGATCTGAGTTCAAGACCTGGATATTCTTGTTAATTTTCTGTCTCATTGACCTAATATTGACAGTGGAGTCTCCTACTATTATTGTGTGGGAGTCTAAGTCTCTTTGTAGGTTATTAAGAACTTGCTTTATGTATCTAGGTGCTCCTGTATTTGATGCATATATATTTAGGATCATTAGCTCTTCTTGTTGCATTGATCCTTTTACCATTATGTAATGCCCTTCTTTGTCTCTTTTGATCTTTGTTGGTTTAAAGTCTATTTTATCAGAGACTAGGATTGCAACTCCTGCTTTTTTTCCCTCTCCATTTGCTTGGTAAATCTTCCTCCTTCTCTTTATTTTGAGCCTATGTGTGTCCTTGCACATGAGATGGGTTTCCTGGATATAGCACATTGGTGGGTTTTGACTTTTTATTCAATTTGCCAGTCTGTATCTTTTGATTGGGGCATTTAGCCCATTTACATTTAAGGTTAATATTGTTATATGTGAATTTGATCCTGCCATTTTGATGCTAGCTGGTTGTTTTGCCTACTAATTGAGGCAGTTTCTTTATTGTGTCGATGCTTTTTACCATTTGGTACGTTTTTAGAGTGGCTGGTACTGGTTGTCCCTTTCCAGGTTTAGTGCTTCTTTCAGGAACCCTTGTAAGGCAGGCCTGGTGGTGACAAAATCTCTGAGTAATTGCTTGTTCATAAAGGATTTTATTTGTCCTTTGCTTATGAAGCTTCGTTTGGCTGGATATGAAATTCTAGATTGAAAGTTCTTTTCTTTAAGGATGTTGAATATTGGCCCCCCACTCTCTTCTGGCTTGTAGGGTTTCTGCTGAGAAACATGCTGTGAGTCTGATGGGGTTCCATTTGTGGGTAACCAGACCTTTCTCTCTGGCTGCCCTTAGGACTTTTTCCTTCATTTCAACCCTGGTGAATCTGATAATTATGTGCCTTGGGGTTGCTCTTCTGGAGGAATATCTTTGTGGTGTTCTCTGTACTTCCTGGACTTGAATGTTGGCCTTCCTTGCTTGGTTGGGGAAGTTCTCCTTGATAATATCCTGAAGAGTGTTTTCCAACTTGCGTTAATTCTCTCCTCACATTCAGGTACGCCAATCAAGCGTAGATTAGGTCTTTTCACATAATCCCATATTTCTTGGATACTTTGTTTATTTCTTTTTACTTTTTTCTCTAATCTTGCCTTCTCATTTTATTTCATTGAGTTGATCTTCAATCTCTGATATCCTTTCTTCTGCTTGGTCAATCAGCTATTGAAACTTGTGTATGCTTTGTGAAGTTTTCCTGTTGTGTTTTTCAGCTCCATCAAGTCATTTATATTCTTCTCTAAGCTGTTTATTCTTGTTAGCCTTTTGTCAAACCTTTTTTCAAGGTTCTTACTTTCTTTGCATTGGGTTAGAACATGTTCCTTTAGCTCAGAGAAGTTTGTTATTACACACTTTCTGAAGCCTGTTTCTGTCAACTCATCAGACTCATTCTCCATCCAGCTTTGTTCCCTTGCTGGTGAGGAGTTGTGATCCCTTGGAGGAGTAGGAGAGGAGTTCTGGTTTTGGGTGTTTTCATCCTTTTTGCACTGGATTCTTCCCATCTTTGTGGATTTATCTACCTGTGGTCTTTGTAGTTGGTGACTTTCGGATGGGGTCACTGAGTGGATGTCCTTTTTGTTGATCATGAAGTTATTTCTGTTTTTTAGTTTTCCTTCTAACAGTCAGGGCCCTCTGCTGTAGGACTGCTGGAGGTCCACTCCAGACCCTGCTTGCCTGGGGTTCACCTGCAGGGGCTGCAGAACAGTAAGGGTTTCTTCCAGTTTCTTCTGTTATCTTTGTCCCAGAAGGATGCCCACCAGATGTCAGCCTGAGCTCTCGTTTATGAGGTGTCTCTTTGTATTTGTAGGGGTAAGGTAGCTACTTCAAGAGACAGTCTGTTTCTTATAGGAGCTCAAGTGCTGAACTGTGAGCTCTGTTGTTCCATTCAGAGCTGCTGCACAGATACATTTAAGTCTGCTACAGCAGAACTCATAATCACATTTTTTTTTCCCAGGTGCTCTGTCTTGGGAAGGTGGGGCTTTATTTATATGCTCCAGACATGCTGCTGCCTTTTTTCAGAGATGTTCTGCCCAGCGAGGAGGTAGCCTAGTCAGTCTGCCAGCAGAGGCATTGCTAAGCTGCCATGGACTCTGCCCAGCTACTGTGTAAAGTTCCTTGTGGTTTTGTTTATGAGGTATAGTTAGAACTGCCTCGGTAATGGTGGACTGCCTGTGTAATAGCAGACTGCCTCAGTAATGGCGGATTGCCTTGGTAATGCTGGACTGCCTCAGTGATGGTGGACTGCCTCAGTAATGGTGGACCACTTTGGTAGTGACAGACTGCCTCAGTAATGGCGGACGCCCTTCCCCCACAGAGCTGGGTCCAGCTGCTCTTGCTGGGAATCTCTCAATCCGGAGCATTTCACATTGCTGGTCTTTGTGGGGTTGGGACCTGCGGAGCCAGATCATGTGGCTCCCTGTTTCAGCCTCCCCTTTTTTCAGTTGAATCGGCAGTTCTGTGTCCTAGGCATTCCAGGTGTCACGTGAAAGGGCCACCCAGTTTTCTGTGAGTTTTTGTGCGGAGACCCACTGCACTGGCTGAAACAGCCATGCTGGAAACTCCTGGTGCTTTTCAGCCCCAGAATCTCCTGGTATATGTGCAGTAAAAACTTGTTTGGAAATGTGGTGATCATTCACCCTCTCTGTTGTTCTGGCTGGGAACTGCACTCCAGAGCTGTTCCTGTTTGGCCATCTTGGATCTACCTCTAAATAATTTTTATATGGTTGTTGTAAACACTGAAATGTGTCTTCAGTGGAGATTCTCACATTGCACTTAATGAGGTAATTTTAAATTAAGTTGTCATAATAAATCATGTTTTTTTCTAACTAATGAAACCAGTTGATTCTGATTAAATTACTCCAGCTCTTTCACCAAAACTTATTCACCCTTCAAAAACATGTTTTTAAAGTCTTTAAATATTAGTTGATAATAGTGTTAAATTACAATACGTGTGTTGATTTTTAAATAGGATAATGTCAGTAGAGCCAATTCCTTTTTTTCTTTCTTTTCTTTTTTTTTCTTTCTTTCTTTCTTTCTTTTTTTTTTTTTCAGATAAGCTCTGACTCAGTCACCCAGGTTGGAGTGCAGTGGCCCAGTCTTGGCTCACTGCAAACTCCGCCCTTTGGGCTCACAGCATCCTCCACCTTAACCTCCCAAGTAGCAGGGACTACAGGCCATGCCACCATATCAAGCTAATTTTTTTTTTTTTAGAAGCAGGGTATCACTTTTTCCCAGGCTGCCGGTCAGTGACTCCTGAGCTCAAGCTGTCCACCGACCTTAGCAAACCAAAGTGCTGAGATTAGAGGCATGAGCTGCTGCACCCAGCCAATAGATTTATATTCCAAAATCACAAAAAAGGATTCCACATTCAGACTTTCTGCATTTAATATAAACTTTAACCTTAATAGTAAAATGTTAGATGACTTTTATACATAATGAAATATAGCATGTGATAATTTAAGTTAATTAAAAAGACCCAGCTCTACTTCTTCATCAAACAGTTGGATGTTTTGAACATTATTTATATCACATATCAAAAATAGGTAACAGTTAAAATCTTGAAAGTTTGTGACACTTGGATCTACTAGCAAAAACTTTTAAGCAATATAAAGAGTTAAATAATCTAATAAACTCTTTGATACAGTTTTTTACAAACTTTCTCCGAAAAACATTATCTTATAAGTAAACTATAGTTATTGAAGACAAATTTATTGTATTACTCAATTTGAGATTGGATCCTTGTATAACAACAATCTAGAATCTCACAAAAGTTAACTAGATTCCTAATAAAATAGGTACAGAAGGCATTAGCCTAACACCCATGCAATTTTAGATACTATTGTGATTAACATTCCTTTACCCTCAAAGACACTTTTCTCTCTCCATTTATGTATTTTTAAATAGAAATTAAAACATAAAATAGACTGTTGTTAAGGAAAAAAATATATTTAAAAATTACTAAAAGCATAGCAAATATAATAATTAGAGACAGGGTCTTGCCATGTTGCCCAGGCTGGCCCCAACGTATTTTTTTCTCATGATTAATTGATTTAACTATTAAACCAAGAGGAAACAAAAAATATCATTCAAGACACACTTTAGAAATTATAAATGCTATAAACTTCCAATGAGTGCAATATATGGACAACACGTGTTAAAGAGAAGATTTTTTTAGTTTGCAGACCAAGAAATAAATACAGAAAGTAGAAAACAATGATTTCTTGATTAAAATTCACAGGAGGCATTTTTCCTAGCATTGTAATTGTTATCCTTTGTCTGCATAGTAAGTGAATTTCGTTAACTCTGAAATAGCCCACTATTCAAAAGCAGTTCTTAAGGCTCTGATTTCATTGATGATTTCCTTCCAAAACTGTTGTGACTCACTTGAAAGAGAGCATTTTATTCATACAGAACATTAAGTCAAAAAAAAAAAAATTCTGGAGTATGTTAACATGAGATTTTGATGAGTGTTGTAATAAACTGATGACTGTGACAATTACAACCTAAAATGTTCTTTAGTTACGTACATAAAATCTTTTTGCCAAAAAGAAATGAAGTTTCTTGACTTAGAGGGCAAATAGAAAATCTGAGACTTTTAGACATCATTGTCATTGGTATTACCTCTGTTTATAAGAAAATACTATGCTATAAGGTTTCATTAAAAAAAAAGTGAGTTCTGTTTTTCTTCATTTGTAGATGAGAAAATATTGGGATATGTTCTTTGAGAAAATTGTGTTTTTATTGCAACATAGATTACATATTAGAATATACTATAATTGAGTATACCATAAAACAACACCTTTGATATATATTTTAGAATGCTTTTTAAGAAACTCACTCAAAACTGTACAACTACTTGGAAACTGAGCAACCTGCTCTTGAATGACTACTGGATAATTAATGAAATGAAGGTAGAAACAAAGACATTCTTTGAAACCAATGAGAATGAGGACACAATGTACCAGAATCTCTGGGACACATTTAAAGCAGTGTCTAGAGGAAAATGTATAGCACTAAATGCCCACAAGAGAAATGAGGAAAGATCTAAAATCAATACACTAACATCACAATTAAAAGAGCTAGAGGGGCAAGATCAAACAAATACAAAAGCTAACAGAAGTCAAGAAATAACTAAGATCAGAGCAGAACTGAAGGAGATAGAGACACAAAAAGACCTTCAAAAAATCAATAAATCCAGGAGCTAGTTTTTTGAAAAGATCAACAAAATAGATAGACTGTTAGCCAGACTAGTAAAGAAAAAAAGAGAGAAAAATAAAATAGATGCAATAAAAAATGATACAGGGATATCACCACTGATCCTACAGAAATAAAAACTACCATCAGAGATTACTACAAACACTTCTATGCAAATAAACCAGCAAGTCTAGAAGAAATGGATAAATTCCTGGACACTTACACCCTCCCAATACTAAACAAGGAAGAAGTTGAATCTTTGAGTAGATCAATAACGAAGTCTGAAATTGAGACAGCAATTAATAGCCTAGCAACCAAAAAAAGTCCAGGATGAGACATGTTCACAGTTGAATTCTACCAGAGGTACAAAGAGGAGCTCATACCATTGCTTCTGAAACTATTCCAAACAATACAAAAAGATGGAATCTTCCAAAACATTGTATGAAAACAACATCATTCTGATACCAAAACTTGGCAAAGACACAACTGAAAGAGAAAATTTCAGGCTAATATCCATGATGAACATTGATGTGAAAATCCTCAATAAAATACTGGCAAATCAAATGCAACAGCACATCAAAAAGTTTATCCATGACAATCAAGTCAGCTTCATCCTTGGTACACAAGTCTGGTTCAACATATGCAAATCTATAAATGTAATTCATCACATAAACAGAACCAAAGGCAAGAACCACATGACTATTTCAATAGATGCAGAGAAGACCTTCAACAAAATTCAACAGCCCTTTATGCTACACTCTGAATAAACTAGGTATCAATGGGACATTTCTCAATATAATAAGAGTTATTTATGACAAACGCACAATCAGCTCATACTGAATGGGCCAAAATTGGAAGCATTCCCTTTGAAAACTGGTACAAGACAAGGATGCCCTCTCTTATCACTCCTATTCAACATAGTGTTGGAAGTTCTGGCCAGGGCAATCAGGCAAGAAAAATAAATAAAGGATATTCAATCAGGAAAAGAAGTCAAATTGTCTCTGTTTGCAAATGATATGATCATATATTTAGAAGACCCCATCATCTCATCCCCAAATCTCCTTAAGCTGATAAGTAACTTCAGCAAAGTCTCAGGATAAAAAATCAATGTGAAAAATCACAAGCATTCCATACACCAATAACAGACAAACAGAGAGCCAAATCATGAGTGAACTCCTATTCACAATTGCTACAAAGAGAATAAAATACCTAGGAATACAACTAACAAGGGATGTGAAGGACCTCTTCAAAGAGAACTACAAACCACTGCTCAAGGAAATAAGAGAGGACACAAACATGGAAAAACATTCCACACTCATGGTTAGGAAGAATCAATATCGTGAAAATGGCCATACTGTCCAAAGTAATTTATAGATTCAAGGCTATCCTCATCAAGCCACCATTGATTTTCTTCACACACTTAGAAAAAAACACCTTAAACTTCATGTGGAACCAAAAAGAGCCCACATAGTGAAGATAATCCTAAGCAAAAATTGAAGACAATCCTAAGAAAAAAAACAAAAATACTGGAGTCATCACACTATCTGACTTCAAACTATACTACAAGGCTACAGTAATCAAAACAGCATAGTGCTAGTACGAAAACAGAGATATAGATCAATGGAACAGAACAGAGGCCTCAGAAACAATGCCACCCATCTACAACCATCTTATCTTTGACAAACCTGACAAAAACAAGCAATGGGGAAACAATTCCCTATTTAATAAATGGTGTTGGGAAAACTGGCTAGCCATATGCAGAAAGCTGAAACTGGATCCCTTCCTGTCACCTTATTCAAAAATTAACTCCAGATGGATTAAAGATTTAAACATAAGACCTAACACCATAAAAACTCTAAAAGAAAACCTAGGCAATACCTTTCAGGACATAGGCATGGGCAAGGACTTCATGACTAAAACAACAAAAGTAATGGCAACAAAAGACAAAATAGACAAATGAGATCTAATTAAACTGAAGAATTTCTGTACAACACAAGAAACCATCATTAGAGTGAACCAGCAAACAGAATGGGAAATTTTTTTTGCAATCTACCCATCTGACAAAGAGCTAATATCCAGAATCTGCAAAGAATTTAAACAAATTTACAAAAAAAAAAAAAAAAAAACCCCATCAAAAAGTGGGTAAAGGATATGAACAGACACTTCTCAAAATAAGATATTTATACAGCCAACAAACACATGAAAAAAAGCTCATCATCACTGGTCATTAGAGAAATGCAAATCAAAACCACATTTAGATTCCATCGCATGCCAGTTAGAATGGCGATCATTAAAAAATCAGGAGACAACAGATGCTGGAGAGAATGTGGAGAAATAGGAACTCTTTTACACTGTTGGTGTAAATTAGTTCAACCACTGTGAAAGACAGTGTGGTGATTCCTCAAGGATCTAAAATTAGAAATACATTTTGACCCAGCAATCCCATTACTGGGTATATACCCAAAGATTATAAATCATTCTATTATAAAGACACATGCACATATATGTTTACTATGGCATTGTTCATAATAGCAAAGTCTTGGAACCAACCCAAATGCCCATCAGTGATAGACTGGATAAAGAAAATGTGGCACATATACACCATGGAATACTGTGCAGCTGTAAGAAAAGATGAGTTTTATCCTTTGCAGGGACATGGATAAAGTTGGAAACCATCATTCTCAGAAAACTGACACAAGAACAGAAAACCACAAACACCATAAGTTCTCACTCATAAGTGGGTGTTGAACAATGAAAACATAGGGAAGGAAACATCACACACTGGGGCCTGTTGTAGGTGGGAGATAGGGGAGCAATAGCAAGGGTTAGAGGGATAGGGCAGGGATAGCATTAGGAGAAATAACTAATGTAGATGATGGGGTGATGGATGCAGCAAACCACCATGGCATATGTATACCTATATAAGAAACCTGCACATTCCACACATGTACCCCAGCACTTAAAGTATAATAATAATAAAGAAAAACTACTAAAAGCATATCAAATAAAATTATTTGGAGATATCTATATCTATTTATATATATAGATAGAAATGTAGACAGGGTTTTGCGACGTTGCCCAAGCTGGTCCTGAACTCCTGGGCTTAAGCAGTCCTCCCACCTCAGCCTTTTAAAGAACTGGTATTATAGGTGTGAGCCATTGCATCTGGTGTTATTTAGATATATTGAGTGTAGGTCATATGCATAAAATAAAAAGACTTGAAATAAAGAATGTTAAATATTTTTAAGAATAATCTATACAGTTCTATAGTCAAACTTGAAAAACAGTAAAAATTATCAGCTTTTAAGGAAATAAAGTTTATCAAAATTGATAAAAGAATAAAGAATAATAATACAATACTGCTAGAGAATATATTAATATAAAAGTTTTTCAAAAATAGTTAACAACATTGCCAAGAGCATTCAATTATAAAATAATATACTTTTTTGCCTTTCAAATTGTTAAAAGTTTCAATGCAACCTGTGATTAACACATTTCATGTCCCTATTTGCCATCTGTATTTCCTCTTTAGTAACACACATTCCTTTTTTTATTTTGGTTCTACTTTCACTGACATTCTAACGTTTGTTATCTATTTCTCATTATTGATTTATAATAATTTGTATATCCTGGGTAAAAGTACATATTAGATGTATTAGTCTGTTTTCACCCTACTGATAAAGACACACCTGAGATTGGATAATTTATACAGAAATAGAAGTTTATTGGACTCATAGTTCCATGTGGCTGGTGAAAACGTGAAATCATAGTGGAAGTCAAAAGGCACATCTTACATGGTTGCAGAAAAGAGAGAAAATGAGAGCCAAATGAAAGGGGTTTCACCTTATAAAACCATCAGATCTTATGAGACTTATTTACTACCATGAAAGCAGTATAGGGGAAAATGCCCTCACAATTCTGTATCTCCCACTGGATCCCTGGCACAACACCTGGGAATTCTGGGAGTTACAATTCAAGATGAGATTTTGGTAAGGACACAGTCGAACCATATTATCAGATTTGTAATTTGTAATTTTTTTTCAAGGTCAATTGTTTGTCTTTACACTGTCTTAAAAATGTCTTTCAGAGAACATCAGTTCTTAACTTTGGTGAAGTCCAGTTTATCAATTTTGTTTTTATAGCTTGTGCTTTTTGGATTTTTACTTAAGAAATCATTTTTTACCTGTAACAATAATTGTCTCCTATATTTTCTTCTAGAAGTTTTATAGTTTAAGGTTTTACATTGAGATATCTACTTCATTTGAGTTAATATTTGTATATTGCAAGAAATGGATGAGATACTTTGTTTTCTTTCTTTGTTTTTATTTGCATATGGCTTTCTAAGTTTTCTAGTGGTATATTTTGAAAAGACTATTCTTTCTCCTTTCAATTACTTCTGTACCTTCATTTGAATGTCTATATATATTCTACTAAGTATGCTTCTCTGGAGAATTCTGACTACAGATTTTGCTACCAGAAGTTGTTCCAGAGGAGCAGAACTTAATTGTTTTTAATTAATTAATTAATTAATTTTTTGAGAGAGTCTTGACCTTGCTCTGTTGTCCAGACTGAAGTGCAGTGGCACGAACACAGCTCATTGCAGCACTGGCCTCCCAGGTTCAAGTGATTTTCTCACCTCCGCATCCCCCAACGCCAACCCAGTAGCTAGGTCTACAGGCCCATACCACCATGCCTGGCTAATTTCTGTATTTTTTTAGAGACTTGGTTTCTCTATGTTATCCAGGCTAGCCTTGAATTTCTGGGCTCAAGGTATCCCATGAATCAACCTACCAAAATGCCAGGACTACAGATGTGAGCCCTGTGCTCAGATGGATAAGAACTTTAAAGGTAAGTTTTAGAATTGCCTTTGGGGCTTCTGCAGTTGGCTCTCTAATCTGATTGAATTTTAAGACACTACAAGATTCTATTTCCACTAGGAAAGAGAACACTGATAACCCCTGGTATAAACTGCTTATACAGATACACAAAATATTTGCATTGTACTCCAAATCGATCTCTTACAAGAGGTAAGAAGCTAAGTAACTCTGTTTATGTACTTTCATACATTTTGGGAAAACTAAGAAATATAATGACATTGGTTGATTGTTCCGAATGTCACAGGACCAAGTGGTGAGAGAAAAGAATGAGCTCAGGGATGTGAATTTTGAATATGTACTATGTAAATCAAGTAAGAGTTCTGTGAACCCTTAATATCTGCAACAGGTCTCAGTTAATTTAGAATGTTTATTTTGCCAAGGTTGAGGATGCATGCCCCTGACGCAGCCTCAGGAGGTCCTAAAAACAAGTGTCCAAGGTGGGCAGAACACAGTTTGGTTTAATACATTTTAGGGAAATATGAGACATCAATCAATATATGTAAGATAAACATTAGTTTGATCCAGAAAGTTTGGACAACTCAAAGCAAAGAGAAGGCTTCCAGGTCATAGATAGATAAGAGACAAATGGTTGCATTCTTTTGAGTTTCAGATTAGCCTCTCCAAAGGAGAGGTCCTCTCACAGTACAAGGTCATCTCCAGTACCCCAAAGCCAAAGAAGCCAGGTCATGCAATACAGGATAACAGAGCTTTAGACCTATGAAGAATTTGTCCATGACTCTTGCAAATCCACAAAGAAACACAACACCCATAAAAAGGTGAGTAGTGCCTCTTTTCTTAATTCTTTAAAGGGGTTCAAATCAGTAGAGCATTTTCTAGATTTTTTGGTACTGCATATGGCAAAGGGGGAAGAAGTTATTGGTTGTAAGAAAAGTAAATGAAAGAACATTTGACTTTTAAGATTGAAAGGAAACAGAAACCAAGCGCTTGCTTTTTGTTTTTGTTTTTTCTCTTTTGCAGCTCCAAGGAATTTTAATGAAATTAGAGAGGCATTGTTAACCCATAATTTGGAATTGTCATTCAGATTTAATCAAGTCAGGTAAAGTTGGTCAAAGGTAATTGGGAAAGACTAGAAAAAACAACAAATAAAATCCTAACAATATGATCACTGAGTCCTCTAAGGTTAAGAACAAATTAGGACCTTCTGGTCTTTAGCAAAGACAAAACCCCAACTCAACTACTTACCCTAGGGGTGGGTCTCAGACTGAAGACTATTATCTACCATCCTAGAAGCAGGAAAAAACTTAAACTCATCTTCCTTGCCGGGAGAGAGCTCAAATTCCACAAAGAAGTTACCTGCCTTCCATCATCAGGGAAGCAGGAAATCTTGCCTTCCTTGTTGGAAGCAAGCAAAACTTAAAAAAAAAAAAAAGAGCAAGGAGTTGTATAGCAAAACAAACTTTAGATCTCCACCAAATCTGGGGAGATCAGGGATTCTCTAGAGGGCGTGTTCCCAGACCTCAGCAAATTGTTCTATTGGTTTCGGCCATAAAGTTAGCTCATGCTTGTATTAAGCACCAAGAGAAGATTTGAAAAGGTCAGGGGCAATTCTATTCAAAATCTCTTGGTGGTTACCAAAATGTGAACCTGAATATCTGAGAGAGGTCTCAGTTAATTTAGAAATGTTTATTTTGCCAAGGTTGAAGAAGTGTGTCCGTGACACAGCTTCAGCAGGTCCTGACATGTGTCCAAGGTGGTCAGAGCAGTTTGGTTTTGTACAAATTAGGGAAACATAAGACATCAATCAACATATGTCAGATGAACATTAGTTCAGTCCAGAAAGGTGGGACAACTTAAAGTGGGGAGGGGCTTCCAAGTCATAGGTAGATAAGACAAATGGCTGCATTCTTTTACATTTCTGATTAGCCTCTCCAAAGGAGGCAAAAGGGTACACATTTATCTCAGTGAGCTGAGAGTAACTTTGAATGGAATGAGAGGCAGGTTTGCCCTAAGCAGTTCCCAAATTGACTTTTCCTTTTAGCTTGTGATTTCGGGGCCCCAATGTTTATTTTTCTTTCACAGTTTTTAGGTGTGCCCTGAATAAAAGACTGCTCTTGTAATCCCAGTATTAACCTTGCTGAAAATCAAGCAGGTGAACTCATACAGTGATTGAGTGAATTATTATGCAAGTTAAACTCTCATCCTCTAGGGATATGTTAGGGGATCCCTTTCTTTTAAAGTGAGGGCATTGACTGGGAAACAACAAGATCCCGTAAGTTGAGATGGAGGTGTATGGAAAGAATGAAACTGGGGACACTGAGCTCCTAAATTCCAATGAGATTTTTTGTTTGATTGGTTTTTTTTGTTAGTGAAAAAGGTCTCCTTACCCCCAATTAAAACCTCCTCCTCACCCCCATTTATGTAATAGTTAGGGTTCTCCAGAGACACAGAACCAAAAAGATATATATAAAAGGAGACTTGCCATGGGGGTTAATAGTGTTTATTCTAGACCCCGAAAACAAAACCTTTTATCATTCATAAAAGCACTCTTTTAACCATGTTAATTATCCACAAGTGCATTGATTAAGAATCTTTGTTATTAAATCTATATTGAATTAATGCAAAGAAAACAGGAAGTCGTTGTTGGTTAGCTGCAATCTCCCTCTAAGAGCAGCTAACCACCTCCCTAGCCCACTCAAATTTGCTGTACTCTAGTGTGTAAGAGTGTTTTTCATTTATCCATCACTAAGTCAAGATCTGCAGAACAGATTTCCTCAGGTAGTAATCAACATCTCACATGGGAATTGGTGAATGTGATTATGAATGAGGTTCAGTGGTTCCAGAATACACCTTTTGCAACTTGGAGCACTGGAAAAGCCAGTGGTATAATTCAATCCAAGCTTGAAGGCTTGAGAACCAGGAGCTCGAGATGCTCAAGGGCAGAAGGTGGATGTCTTAGTTAAAAAAGAGAGAGTGGATTCACATTTCCTCCCTCTTTTGGTTCTATTCAGGGGAGCCCACAATGGTGAGGGTTGATCTTCTTTACTTTGTCCGCTGACTCAAACACTAATCTATTCTGGAAACATCAAAAATAGACACACCCAGAAATAACGTTCTACAAGGTATCTTGGTATCACTTTACCCAGTCAAGCTGACACACAAAAGTAATCATCAAGAATATATGCATGGCTTATCTATGTCTCTCTTTTTTATTCTATTGATCTCTATATGTCAATACCACATCATTTTGATTATTATTCCAGCTTTAAAATTGGCTTCAATAACACAGTCAGTTCCCCAACATCTTTTTTTAAAGTTGTTTTGATTGTTCTATATTCTATTCTATATATTTTATATGAATTTTGAAGTCTTTAAATCAGTTCTTTAATTTCTACAAACAAAAATTCTCTGTAATTTTTATTGAAGTGGCCTTAAATCTATAAATTAGTTTGAGAAGAACTGATATGTTAACAATATGGAATCTTTTGATTATGTGAACAGTATGTCTTTTACATTATTTAATGTTTTCAGCAATGTTTTGTGGTTTTCGGACTAAAATTTTTGTACATCAGATTTTTGTAAAATTTTTGTCAGATTTATCTTTGAGTATTTTATATTTTTGATTTGATTGCAAATCTATTTTTTGAAATTCTAGTATTGAATTATTCACTGATAGCTTATAGAAATGCAATTAATTTTTGAATTTTGAATTTATCCTGCTAACTTGCTGAATTCACTTTTTGATTATTTTAACTTTTTAAAATATTGTATTTGATTTTCTATAAAAATGACATATCGTCTAATCGAAGACATTCCCTTCTTCCTTTAGAGTTTGTATACCTTGACTCCTTTTTTTTTTCATTTATTGCACTACTAGACAATATTTCTAGTGAAATCATGAGTAGAAGTAGTGGAAAAGGATATTCTTGCCATGTTTCTGAATCTATGATGAAATAATTCAATTTTTCATGTTTAAGTGTGATGTCACTGGCATACTTTTTATAGATGCTCAAAATAAGTTTGAAGAAGACCACTCCTGTTCCTACTTTGCTGAGGGTTTTTATAAGGAGCAGACAGACTTTAAAAAGGATTGACAAAGATGCATAAAATTGGAAGGTTCAAATATTGCTACTGGAAAAATAGAATAGTAAAGCCATTTTTAACAACACTATGGCAGTTTCTTAATCAGTTACAAATAGGCTTACCATAAGACTGCGAGTCCACTCCTGTGTGTCTCTCCAAGAAAATGCATACATCCATACACATCTGTACAGTCATGTTTATAGAAACATGATTTATAATAGCCAAAAGTGGAAGCAAGCTAAATATTTATCATCTGATGAAGGGATGAACAAAATGTGGCATATTCATGCTATGAAATCTTATTTGGCAGTACAAAAGAATGAAGAACTGATATATATAACGACATGGATGAACTTCAAAAACACTTTGCTCATGAAACAAAGATACTCAAAAAGCACATATAGTATTATTTCATTTTTATGAAATATCCCAGAAAAGCCAATGCTGAGAAGAGAAAATAAACTAGTGTTTTCCTAGGACTGGAGGTAGAAATAGAGAGTGACTGAAAGTGGGCACAAGTTATTTTTTTAGGATTATGGCAATGTTTCAAAATTAGATTGTGGTGATAGTTTTACTACTCTGTAAGTATACTAAAATTCATTATGGTATACATTTGAAGGAGGTTATTTTTATGGCTTATAAATTATGTGTTAAAAGGGTTAAAACTGTGAAGCTACTAACATAGGTAAGGGAATTTGAAAAAGTAGAAGATATAAAGTCAAAAAAGGTAGCATTTTCTTCTATATGTATACAATATAGTATATAGATACAGACACTTAAGCAAAGAAATATATTTAAATGATAAGGTGACATAATAATCATAATTTGTAAGTTGATAAAAAAATATTTCTGTATTTAATAATAAATTTACATGAATTGCATTTTGAAAAATCTCTATTTTTATGAATTACAGATATTTAATTTAATCTTACTATTTTCTGGATGATAGGTATAAAGGGAAGAAAATTAGAAGGTGAAGATTGAATAGTTGTATTCAGATATTACCAAATGGATATTTGACCAAAAGTAAAATTAAAAGTAAAATTTACTTGTCCATTGCTATAGTCTGAATATTCAAGTCTCCCTTAAATTTTTATGGTTAACCTAATCCACATTGTGATGGTTTTAGGAGTGGGTGAGCTTAAACAGATGATTACATCATGAGAGTGGAACCCTCATGAATGTGATTAGTGCATTTATAAGAGGCTGAAGAGACCAGAGTTTTTCTTTTTTTTTTTTAATTTTAATTTTTTTATTGCATTTTAGGTTTGGGGGTACATGTGAAGAACATGCAAGATTGTTGCATAGGTACACACATGGCAGTGTGATTTGCTGCCTTCCTCCCCATCACCTATATCTGGCATTTCTCCCCACGCTATCCTTCCCTAACTCCCCACCCCCCGCTGTCCCTCCCCTTTTTCCCCCCAACAGACCCCAGTGTGAGATGCTCCCCTCCCTGTGTCCATGTGTTCGCATTGTTCAACACCCGCCTATGAATGAGAATATGCGGTGTTTGATTTTCTGTTCTTGTGTCAGTTTGCTGAGAATGATGGTTTCCAGGTTCATCCATGTCCCTACAAAGGATGCGAACTCATCGTTTTTGATGGGCAATGGGGAAAGGAGTTCCTGTTTAATAAATGGTGTTGGGAAAACTGGCTAGCCATGTGCAGAAAGCAGAAACTGGACCCCTTCCTGACA
>PVKV010014229.1:0-58310 GCA_004027835.1 Alouatta palliata | reverse complement strand
GTGGGAGTGTAAATTAGTTCAACCATTGTGGAAGACAGTGTGGCGATTCCTCAAGGACCTAGAAACAGAAATTCCATTTGACCCAGCAATCCCATTACTGGGTATATATCCAAAGGATTATAAATCATTCTACTATAAGGACACATGCACACGAATGTTCACTGCAGCACAGTTTACAATAGCAAAGACCTGGAACCAACCCAAATGCCCATCGATGATAGACTGGACAGGGAAAATGTGGTACATATACACCATGGAATATTATGCAGCCATCAAAAACAATGAGTTCGCGTCCTTTGTAGGGACATGGCTGAACCTGGAAACCATCATTCTCAGCAAACTGACACAAGAACAGAAAATCAAACACCGCATATTCTCACTCATAGGTGGGTGTTGAACAATGAGAACACATGGACACAGGGAGGGGAGCATCACACACTGGGGTCTGTCAGGGGGAAACAGGGGAGGGACAGTGGAGGGTGGGGAGTTGGGGAGAGATAGCATGGGGAGAAATGCCAGATATAGGTGATGGGGAGGAAGGCAGCAGATCACACTGCCATGTGTGTACCTATGCAACAATCTTGCATGTTCTTCACATGTACCCCAAAACCTAAAATGCAATAAAAATACATAGAGAGAGAAAAAAAGAAAAAAAAAGCATGTCATGATCAGTACTGAGGTATAAACTATAATATAAAAACACACTCAGAGAACTGCACTCATTCCTTTCTATTAATGTGTCGTTTACAAGATGAATTTCATTCATAGATTAATATACCATTTAAACAAGAATAGACATGAATTCCCAATCAGAAAATGACAATGTAATGATCTTAACTACCAAATAATATTGAGACAGTCTCACTCACTGGCCCAGGCTGGAGTGCAGTGGTGCGATCTCGGCTCACTGCAACCTCTGCCTCCTGGGTTCAAGCAATTCTCTGTCTCAGCCTCCTGAGTAGCTGGGATTACAGGTGCCCACCACCACTGGCTAATTTTTGTATTTTTAGTAGAGATGGCATTTCACCATGCTGGCTAGTCTGGTCTCGAACTCCTGACCTCGTGATCCACCCACCTAGGCCTCCCAAAGTGCTGGGATTATAGGTGTGAGCCACCACGCCTGGCCAGTATTCTTAATTCAAAATAGAATATGGCTCAGAACAGTGATAGGAAGGTTTCTGTATCCAAAACTCAGAATAACAGAACTTGGAGAAAAAAAATATATGAAAGCATATAAATCATAATTTAATTGTATATTAAAGTAGACTTTTTAATGTCTGCAACTATACTAATAGTCATATATAATCCCCAGTTAGTTGCAAGGCCCTAATATATAATTTATTTCCAGGAAATGAAAGACTTAATACTTCTGAAAAATGTCTAATTGTCTCAACGACAACAACAACAACAACGTCTGTCCATTTCACTTCTGGGGAGTGGTTTCTCACTGAGAAGACATACCTTAACATGTTACTGATTTTTGGCTAAACAACGATTCAAATTATTTTTCTACCTTTATTGATTTAACGTTTCCTAGCTTTTTTCTCATCTCTCTAAAGGTTCTGTGGTAGCACCTCTTCCTTTTTCATTGGGAACCATCTATTAATGAGATTTCCCTATTACTTTACTGCCAATAACTCAAACCTACTGATTTAAAAAAAAAAAAAAAAAAGAAAGAAAGAAAAGAAAATACATTGTTTTAATTCTGCAGGGTTTATGCATTGTTTTTGCCTCCCTAGCATCCTTTCCTTTGAAGAACCACTTGTCTCCGTACAGTGGTTCTAGTGGGGTTGTCAGTCACAGTGCTCTATCCTAGTCCTTTCCATCCCACCTCCTGACTCAGCTCTGACTAAGCCTCAGAAGCTGGTCCAGGAAGAGAACACATGACCAAGCAGAACCAATCAGATGCTTTCCCTGGGAGTGATAGGTGGAGACTGGGTAGACGGAACTCTCTGTCTGCTGGAGGTTATGAATCTGGAGCTGAAAGTCAGTCACCGTATTTCCCAGCTTATAGAGAAATCTTGTCTGCAGAATGAAACAAATAAGCAAAACAAGGAGGAGTAATGGGAGGTAGTGACCCAGGGGCACTGAATTCTGGTCCTAGTTTAAGAGGTCCTGGTTTCTACAGTAATTCCTTCCATTCTGCTTTACCAAAATACCCTTTTCTGATGAGTGACCCAATACATTCCCTTTTCCTTAAGCTAACTTGAGCTGAGTTTTCATCACGTGCCCTGACTGATTTGAAACCCTGTAATAGCTATTAAATCGGCTCATCCTCTCATTTCAGCCCAGTCACCATCTTCAGCTGTCAGCTCCTGAATGCTCTAAAATTTCACTAGATAAAATCCTGTCATGAGGAAGGCATGGAGGACCAAGAACAAGGAGTCTGAAGAAAATGAATGGACCACTGGGATAGGGAAACAGACAGGATGAAAAATTACCTCAGTAGAGAGGCGAGACAGATCAATGGGAGACTTTCGGCAGCCAAGAAAGTAAATGAAAGGATAAGAAAGATGACATGGAATGCCAAGAACCGTATTACCCAAAACACTCACAGAAATAAGAGCTAGAACAATGGCTCTGGGGTTGTCAGAGGTTGTTTTTTTGGGGAAAAAATATACTTAGGATGGTCATGAAAAACAAGAGAAAGAGCAATGAGGGAGCCACCCCACTGCACATTGAAATGAAAAATGGGTTGTGAAGAGAATTACTTCTTGTAGAAAGTACAGCCCTGTTACTTTTAAATTTTGGTATTCTTTCAAAATTCCATTAAAATGATACAGGCTTATCCTCACAGACAGAAGCTAGATTATGTGCAGCTTTCCCAAAGGATCATACTGTAAAGTGTAATCTAGGGTAACTGTGTTCCAATATTCTGTTCCTTTGGCATAAAACTGAATCCGTTTCAGCTGCCTGTCTTGTTGTCTCAAACCACCTTAACTGTTTTTTTGTTTTTCTGCAACTTTTGTGCTGGTTTGCCAGTGTCTCCCAAAATCTCAATATCTTCACATTCATACACCAAGGGCCACCCCAAGGTTTTGCAATCTAGTACTCTTGCTCCCACCCAGAAATCATTTCTATAATGATGCACACATAATGTAAATATTCCACTGAACTATGTTCAAGAATTGGCCTAGCATCTATGTGGTTTGAAGACGGATCTTTTGATTGGAGATGAAAGGGCTCTTGAGAGGCTAAAAGGAGAATGACTCATAGCGGCTGTCAACAATATCTGACCTGCTCTAAGTACAGAATCTCTGCTATGCTACTGGAATTAATTGAGCATGCAATGAAGTCATATTGCTTTAAAAAGTAACTTCAAAATGTACTGATAATTTTAATTATACTTGGTATTTCCTACCTTTAATCCTTCACTCAGTTCACTCAGACTATGGTCTGGTCGTGAGTTATATGGAAGTGTTCCTTGACTCATGACCCACTAGATTTACGATGTGATGACCCTGCCTCACTCAGACTCAAGAGGTAAATCCTGACATGGTGGAGATGTGTCCAGCACTCCTGCCTCAGTGCAGCAGCCACCCTAAGGCTGTTCCTGGAGGTGCCCCAGCATCCAGAGCTTAAACCTTCCTGTTCTACCCTCCACTCGACCCTGTGCACCCCATCCATGCACTGATTGGCTCCAGTTATTAGGCCAGGCGCCCCAATAACATTTAACATTACAGGTGGCTAATACCTGTAATCCCAGCACTCTGGGAGACTGAGGCAGAAGGATCACATGACCAGGAGGAGAACACATGAGGTCAGGAGTTCGAGACCAGCCTAGCCAACATGGTTAAAAGTCTACCAAAAATATAAAAATTAGCCAGGCGTGGTGGCGCATGCCTGTAGTCTCAGCTACTCAGGAGGCTGAAGCAGGAGAATTGCTTGAACTCAGGAGGCAGGGGTTGCAGTGAGCCAAGAGCGTGCCATTGCACTCCAGCCTGGGTGGCGGCATGAGACTCCATCTCGAATGAATGAATGAATGATGAATGAATGAATGAAAAGAAATGTTATTAGAACCAAAGGCAGAATTGAGGCCAGCATGGGACCAAAGGGAAAGACAAAACAGAGCCCTGAGAAACAGAAAGGCCCCATGGGTGTGAGAATCAGAAGATGAGATTCAAATTTTAAACTTTGCCACTTATGTGCTCTGTGCCCTGTCGCTACCCAATAAATAGTAAACAGTTACTTTATTTTTAGAGCTTCAATTCCAACTCCTCCTATGTAAAATGTAGAAGTAAATACTTACTGCGGAGGGTTGCTGTAAAGAGTGAATAAGATAATGTATAAAAAGTGACAGAGGAGTTCTTGCTACAGAATTAGTGATCAATAAAATGTATCTACAACTACTACTACCATCATAATTATTCTAAAAAGCCTGAAAGAAAACACGTCTCTGATTCCCTTAAATGGTTGGCCCAGACAACAGGGTATTCAACATTATAACAAACTTGTCTTTGGTGTAAGAAAACTAGTAGCAAATAAATTACAAGAGAGTCCCAATTTTTCATTTTTGCCTTAATGTATATATGTTTATCTCCAACTTAAGCCATGCTGATCTGGTTTAAAAAAATTTTTTTTCAGAGAAAAAGTCCAGTTCTATGAAATGAAGTCTACACTGGAAGAATCATGTTTAGGACTTAATAAACCAATGTTCAAGCCCTGATTTAGTCTCTGTTTCTTCTTACACTTTTATTAATATTTTTTTGAGATAGAGTCTTGCTCTGTTGCCAGGCACCAGGCTGGAGTGCAGTGGCATTATCTCGGCTCACTGCAACATCTGCCTCCTGGGTTCAAATAATTCTCTTGCCTCAGCCTCCTGAGCTGGGACTACAGGCATGCGCCACCATACCCAGCTAATATTTTAGTAGAGATGGGGTTTCACATGTTGGCCAGGATGGTCTCGATCTCTTGACCTCGTGATCCGCCCACCTCAGCCTCCCAAAGTGTTGGGATTACAGGCGTGAGCCATCGCGCCCAGCTTTTATTAATATTTTTCAGATGAAGAAGCTGGAGACAGGGAAGGGAAGTAACTTCTCAAAAATGCTGAATGATTTCAGGTCTCTGTCTTAGTCCATCTGGTGCTGCTCTAACAGAGTACCACAGCCTGGGTAATTTATAAAGAAGATAAACTTATTTCTCATAGTTCTGGAAGCTGGGAAGTCCCAGGTTAAGGCACTGGAAGGTTTAATCTTGGGTTTCAAGAAGGAGCCTTGTATACTGTGTCCTCACATGGCAGGGGGTAGAAGGGGTCAAACTCACTCCCAGAAGCCCTTTTATAATTGGCATTAATCCTTTCATGAGAGCACAGCCCTCATGATCTAAACATCTCCCATTAGACCCCTCCCAACACTGCTGCATAAAGGATTGTTTCCAACACATGAATTTTGGAGAACACATTCAAACCACAGCAGTTCCTTTCAGCATAAATCAGGATATTGTTCTGTGGTCAGCCAAGGGGTGGAAATCAGCACCAATGTGATCTCCTGATGCCTTTTTTGTTGGTGACCTTATAGGCCAAACCAGTGAATCAACGGATGTTCCATGTATTACGAACTCCAAATGGGCTGTTTCCAGGTGACTGCCTTCAGCTAATAATCAATTTCTGGCTTACCTTGGTTTCCTAGCACAGAGTTGTTAAAAGAGCTTTGGGGAAAGTGACATCTCCTTTCCACCAGAGCACATCCCAAAAGAAGGATCATAAGAGTTAAATCAGTGGTTTCTCAATAAGGATAATCTGGGGAGTTTTAAAAATTACAGATTCCTAGGGCCCTCTCCTGCAGATTCTGATTCAATGGGTCTGTTGTGTAGCCCAGAGATCTGTATTTTTTCAAAGCTTCCCAAATGATTACAATGGACCCAGGCAATTCAGGCTAAAAATAAAAAGTTGACTAGGTTCATATTTTGTTTCCCCGCTTTTGAGATGGAAGTGAGTTCCAGAACTGTTTCACTTCCTCTTAAATCCACTACACAAAAAACTAGAGCACAAAGACAATAATCAATGATAACTGACAGTCATAACATTGGAACAATAGTTAGTGGTGGACTCCACGGTATCTGGGAAATTCACATCCCATCTAAAAGGAGCACCACTACTCAGAACAAGCTATTGGTTGCCTTGTGGTAATATGTGTCCTATATAGCCAGATCTTTTAATTCATTTGAGGATGGAAAAGATCAGGAATATACATTTGGGTTTTTCATGGGTTTTTATTTTTATTTTTGAGACAGAGTTTCGCTCTTGTTGCCCAGGCTGGAGTGCAACGGCGCAATCTCAGCTCACTGCAACCTCCGCCTCCCGGGTTCAAGTAATTCTCCTGCCTCAGCCTCCCAAGTAGCTGGGATTACAGGCATGTGCCACCACGCCCAGCTAATTTTGTATTTTTAGTAGAGATGGGGCTTCTCCATGTTGGTCAGGCTGATCTTGAATCCTGACCTCAGGTTATCCACCTGCCTCGGTCTCCCAAAGTGCTGGGATTACAGGTGTGAGCCACTGAGCCCAGCCAAGATTATACATTTTGATGTGAAATTTACAAATTTTTAAATGTTGGAAACTCATACAAATTCTTACAAAACATTGTTTGAAAGAAACAAAACCTATGTGCAGAACACAAAGAGCAGACAAGCCAGCAAACTGAGGTCTATGTGTCAGCACATTTTCCTTTTCCTATAGCAGGAAGTACAGGGCCCAGGGCCGTGGAACTAGCATTGCCTCTGGAGGCAGGAGTCCTAGGTTAGCTCCTCATTCTAGTGCATTTATAGAGCTAGCCTTGAACCTTTCTGAGCTCTTATATCTCATTTGTCAAATGCAAGCAAGAAAACTTGATGTACACAATTGCTCTAAAGAATCAAATGAAATCATAACTCAGAAAGCACTTTATAAATGGTAAAATGTTCATTTTCATTACTACAGTTAAACCAGAAAATGAGATGTGTGCAGTAAAAATATTCTCAGGTAACAGAAGCTGAAAAGTTTTGTCATTGAGTTAATCTTAGAAAAAGAGAGTTCTGGGTCAGCGAGTTTTGTGGTCAAAGAATGACAAGATCAGAGATTTCAACTCCGCATGGCCTTTGCTTTCAGCTCAATTTTGTTTCTGCTCTCTTTTTGTCAAACAGTGAAAGCTGATAGCTTGTCTCAGCAGGGGTCAGCAAGGCTTGGATGCTGGAATCCTCCAGTATCCTGGCATCATCTCTGCCACAGCTGGAGGGAGTGTAGACAGAGGAGACAGAGTATGGGGAGGGCAGAGGCAGCATTAGAGGCGGGTGAGATGACACAGGCCCCATGCCCTGAATGCAGTGGATTCCAAGACAGAGGATGGAATTGGTGCTGATTAAATGAAAGGAGGCCCCCAGCTCAGAATGTCAGATTTAAAGCTCTTTCATTGATGTGGAAAGTCATCTTGGCACCAGCTCACAAGGAGAGAAGAGAAGCAAATGTGTCATCAGCTAGGCTTTGCACAGAGAAGTTTCAGCCCCCAAAAGCTGGTGAGCCCTGCTCTTGGTGGAAGCTATTACATCCGATGTATAAACTGTCGGGTTCCCACAGTGTACTAAGCCTACAATGAGGGCAGAAGGTCGGACTCTGAGTTAGTTACATCCTCAAATCTCCATCTGGGGAGGAGCTGGAAATGAAAAGCTGGGAATCGCTTTTTGTTACCTCTTCTCTTTTTTGAGGTGACTCCAGCTAGCAATTATATGAAGTACAACTAAAATAGGGGCTCCTAGTCTATTTCATCCCTTTAGCTATCTCTCAAAGCCAATTCTTGTCAGAATAATGTTTATATATGCACAAAATATCTGATTACAAAGAAAATTCATTATACTGAAATATAGTTGCCAAAAGATTTTAAAAACATATTTGTGGCTGGGTGTGGTGGCTCATGCTTGTAATCTCAGCACTTTGGGAAGCTGAGGTGGGCAGATCACTTGAGGCCAGGAGTTCAAGACTATCCTTGCCAACATGGTGAAATCCGTCTCTGCAAAAAAAAAAAAAAAAAAAAATACAAAAATTAGCCTGGCATAGTGGTCCGCGCTGTAATCCCAGCTACTTGGGAGGCTGAGGTGGGAGAATTGCTTGAGCCAGGGAGGTAGAAGTTTCAGGGTGCTGAGATCACACCACTACACTTTAGCCTGGGTGACAGACCAAGACTCTGTCTCAAAAAACAAACCAAAATAAAAACGTATTTGCGATAAAAATTGTAGTATTGCTTCTTATTAATGAAATAAATAATAGCTAGTCCTAAGTCTAAAAGCTACCATAATTTTGTAGTAATGAATAGTAATGAAAATAAATATTTGCATATATCTTCAGTAATTGTACTGTGTGTGCTTTCTTATTGTTGACAAAGTCACACGTATTACTAATAACTCTTGTGGTTTGTTGTCTACGTTTATCATTTCAGATTGAAATTAGTAAAGATGCAATCTTTTTGCTTTCAAGTCCAAAGATCCCTTAGGAGTCTGTGGACTAAACTTTTGTTTGTTTGTCTTTTCTTAGAGACAGGGTCTCACTCTGATGCCCAGGCTGGAGTGCATTGGAGCGATCATAGCTCACTGTAACTTCAAGCTACTGGGCTCAGATAATCCTCCTGCCTTAATCTCCTTAGTAGCTGGAACTACAGGCACACACCACTATACGCAGCTAATTTTTAAAAAAAATTTTTTTAGAGACAGGGTTTCACTATGTTGCCCACACTGGTCCCAAACTACTGGCCTGAAGCAATCCTTCTCTCTCAGCCTCTCAAAATGTTGAAATTACAGTCATAAGCCACCTCACCTGGCTGAAGTCTGTGGGCTTTACATTAAAAGCCCTGTTATAAGGTGACAGAAACTAATTCAGTTGATTGCCTCCCCCAACAGACAGGTAAATGACGTAACTCTTCAAATTGCTTACTTTGGAGAGCAACAAATTTGTTAACCACTGGTCAAAGTAACAGTGTGCATAAAACAAAGTCTGTGTGCACTGAACTGTCAGAAAGCAAAGGTGTCACTATCTCAGCCACCTATGTGGCATGATACTCAAAAAGTTTCAGATTTTTGGAGCACTTTGAATATTGAATCTTCATTTTAGAAATATTCAACCTGTAAACTAAAACAACTTGAAAATCAAAGTTAAAGGAATTATAGTATTTGGTTTTGAGGTTTATTATAAGGTCATAATAGTCAATACAATGTCATTTTTGGCATCAGGATAGATAAATAAATCAAGACGATAGAATCGTGAGCCGAGAAATAGACCAACACATAACTGGTCAATTGATTTTTGACAAAGGTGCTAGAGCAGTTCAATAGAGGAATAAATACTCTTTTTAATAAATGGTGCTGAAGTAATTGACTAGATATATAGAAAAAAATGAACCTTAACCATTACCTCACACCATACACAAAAATTAACTTAAAACGTATCACAGATCTAAGTGTGCAAGCTAAGACTATACAATTCAAAAAGAAAACAAAGGAGAAAGTTTTAATGACCTTGGGTTTGGCAAGAAATTTTTGTATTTCTTGAATACAAGAAGTATGAGCTATAAAAGAAAAAAACATCAACAATTGGACTTCATCACTATCATAAACTTTTGCTCTTCAAGAGTCACTATTAAAACCAAATACTACATGTTCTTACTTCTAAGTGGGAGCTAAGCATTGGGCAAGCATGGACAAGAAGATGGAAACAATAGACACTGGGGACTACCAGGGAGTGGAGAAAGGGAAGGGGCCAAGTGCTGAAAAACTACCTGTTGGACACTGTGCTCACTGCCTGGGTGAGGGCATCATTCATACCCCACACCTCAACATCATACTATACCCATGTAACAAATCTGAACATGCACTTCCTGAATCTCAAAAGTTGAAATTACTAAAAAAAAAAAAAAAAGGTCACTGTTAAAAGGAAAAGGCAAACCATAGACTAGGATAAAATATATACACACACATATAGCTATGGACTTGTATCTAGAATATATAAAGAACACTTACAACTCAATAATAAGACAATCCAATAAAAATGGACAAAAGATTCAAATAGACATCAAATTCAAATCTACCAGACAAAAGATGTGGAGAACAAATTATGCCCATAAAAAAATTGCTCCACTTGATTAGTCATTAGGGAAGGGCGAATTAAAACCACAATTAAATGCCACAATGTGTAACTTCACAATGGCTACAATTCATATTCAATAGTTGGTAAAGATATGGAGCAAGTGGAAATTCTCTTCACCATTGATGGGAATGCAAAATGATACAACCACACCTTGGAAAATAGTTTAACAATTTCTTAAAAAGTTAGATAGTTATTTAACATATGTGTAAGTCCACTCCGAAGCATTTACCCAAGGGAAAAAATGAATTATATGTCCTATGTAGACTTAAACATAGAAGGTAAATTAACAATGGCCCCAAATTAGAACAAATCCCATAGTGTTCACCAAGAGGTAAAATTATTCCTCCTAAATGAAATTTCATATTCTTTAATATCTCCCCAATCCCCCTCTCTCTCTGGCCTTTGGTAACCCACATTCTACTCTCTGCTTCCCTAGGTGAAGTTTGTTTAGATTCCACATGTAAGTGAGATCAGCCACATTTCTTTAAAGTCACTCCTCACTGAGGGCATGGAACTCTTTTCAGCCATTGCTTTCACTTATGGATGAGTACACACACGAAATAAGCAGGCATCGGATCCATTGCAGATTCAGACTTCAGAATCTCAACACCCAATTTTATCCATCAAATTTCAAGTTTAACAATGTAATGTGGAGTCTGACTCCACATTTGATGTTTGACTGTTAACAGCTTTCAGACCCCACAACTTCCCTTTCCCCGTTAGCCCCACATCTGGGAAATTTGATGAGAAAGCCTACACATGCTCTTCATCGGCTCTAGTAGGCAAGAACACGAGCCCCAGGCCCCACACAGAAACCCTCCTCTTGGCTCCAGGTCCTAACCACCATAAAACTCCATGCCAGTCTTCTTTCCTTGCTCTCTCAAGCTGTTTTTGGACCAATTTGGGAGCCAGCTCATTATCCTCTTAGTGCAGGTGTAGTGGCATCAGTTTCAGCATGTAAATCAAATTTAGGGGCAAGGGTGGGGAGATCCTATCCCATCTATACAGAATGACTACAGCAATTGGGTTCAAGAAGGTATCAGGGCGTGGTTTTCCTTACTCACTACTTGCAGGAAAATAAATTGCTAGCATAGGATGGGGGAAGCAACCAATGTGAATAGGTTAGGCAGTTTCCAAAGTGGTACTCCAGATTTTCCCCTTTTGACATTCATACCTTTCTCTCCAGTTGAGTATGGGCTGGACTTGGGACTTACTTTGAATGAATAGAATATGGCAAAAGTGATGTCACTTCTGAGATTCGGTTACAAAAACACTCTGACTTCCATTTTGCTCGCCTTCACTTGCTCACTCTAAGAGAAGCCAGCTACCAAGTTGTGAGCTTCCATATGGGTGAGGCCTAACTTGGAACTTGACCTTCCCCCAGTAGAGTCTTCAGAGGAGATGGCGGCCCAAGCCAAAACCCTGACTGCAATTTTATGAGTAACCATGAGCCAGAGCCACCAACAAATCTGCTCTCAAACTCCTGACACAGCACAGATAATAAATGTTTGTTGTTTTAAGCCACTGAATAATTTTGTTACTCAGCAATAGATGACCTGTACAAATAGTGAGTTCCTGAGTAGGAGCATTTCTGGAGAATGAATGTAATTATCATTAAGAGGAAAAAGAGAGAAGATTAGTGCCTTGGAGGTTATTGGGAAGAGAAAGAAAGGGGCATAGCAAGTTTCAAGGAATAAGCTGGAAGCAGGTCTCGCATTGACTAGACCAATGTAGCCAGAGATCTAAGTGAAGCAAATCACTGCCACCAGGGACCAGGAATCACAGGTGTCCCCTCAGACTGAGAAATCCAGTGACCACATCACTTTGGGAGGAAAGCTATCTCTTTTGTCCACTGGCATGAATCTTTGGTTGATCCTGTGGGAACACTAAGACATGAAACAATTGCTTTGTTTCTGTAAAAGTGGAGTCCATGAAAACAGCTTAAGCCAATGCCCCTTCATCATCCACAATCTCCTTTTACTAACAGTTTCACAGAGAGCAATTTCACACTAATTGCAGCCTGGTCTTGATTTCCTGTCATTGTTACTGATTGCCTATAAGAAATTTATGTCTTAAATGAGGTAAAGTTCAGTCCCCTGCCTGTTTCAGTCATAGCAAACCATCATTTTATCTGACATCATTTTTTTAAAGCGGAATTTTCTTCAACATCATCTGTAGAGAGCTTCACCTTGTTATTATCCTAGGATGAGCAAGGGCATGCAATAGGAGCTCTTTCAATTTCTCTTTCCTTCAGATCTCTCTTCATAATTGTCAATCATTGCCTCCCTTCGTCCTGTTTCAGAAACAACAGCAGCTCTCGTTTTTTGCAAGGTTAGCCCTTCCACTACAGCTCTTAACCCAACTCCTCTCTCTCTTTGCTAAGCTATCAATCACCTCCACTCAGATCTTCCTCTCCATTTGCTCCTTCCTCTTAGGCTGTAAACCCTTTCACCCATAGATATATTCCCCCACCACTGATGTCTCTTCCAGCTACATCCTTTATCTTTCCTCCCCTCATCTGAATTACTTCTTGACTTCTCATCTGCTCTTTGACCCACAGTAATTTGTTTTATATACCTACCATTCTACCAAATTGGATTCAGAATCACCACTGCAAGCAGGATGGACCCTGAGTAGCTGTCAGTTCTAATAAGCTTACAGATATGCACATGATTCCATCATTCTCCCATTGGTCTTTTCACTGCCTGCTATGTTCCAGGGACTATTCTATATTTATCAGTAGTTCATAGATGTGCCAGGAAGTATAACTATTCCAAGAAAACATCAGTAAACAAGGAAGACAGAGATCTCTGGCGTCTTGGAGCTTACAATCTAGTGTGAGCAGACAAGCAAAAAAGGAGAAACAAACATAATCAGGCAAGTATAAAGTATGTCAGCTATGAGAAGTGTCACGGTAAGAATGAAGTAGGAAAGAGAAGCAGGCAATGCAGTGGAGGTGGGAAAATGGTGAGGCAGAATTTGAGAGAGAGCCTTTAGGGCACAATGGTTAGGGGAGAACATTCTGGAGCCAGAGGACCAAGGTTTTTTCTCCCATGTCTCTCATTTTTTAACGGCCTGCCCTTAGCCAAGTCATTTAACCTCTTGATGCCTCCATTTCCTCATCTGTGGAATGAGAAGGAAGTTAGAACCTATCATATAGAGGTGTTGTAAGGATTAAATGAATTTAATACAAGTATTTAGAACCACGCCTGAGTTCACAGCAAGAGCCCAATAAATGTTAGCTATGACTCTGCAAAAGCCTGTTTTGAATCAAAAACTGCTGATTAACTGTGCAACTCTGGCCAAATGATTTCACCTCTCAGAGCCTCAGTTTTCTCATGGGCAAGATGAATACAATTAGCTTTAGTTCACAAGTTTCATGCAAAGGTGAAATGAGATAGCATCTGTAAAGCACTCTGCAAATCATTCACCCCATAATAAGCACCCAATAAAATGATAGCTTTAAAAGAAAACAAGACAGACAGACACACCTCCTTCTGTTCTTTCCATTTGTCTGCAACTTGGTGAATATTTGTATGAAGCCTCCAAGTCAACTTCAGACTCAGGAGACAGCAACATCCATATATCAATGTGTATAGAAATGAAATAATGGGAATAACACCTGATTCCATAAGAATGCATTCCTCCCAAATCAATAACTTAGTAAACGTCCCATTTGCCTGTAATCCCTATAGTGCCAAAAGTCCATAGTCAAAAACTATAGATATGGGGTTTTCTTTTTCCTTTTTTTGAGATCCGTACTCAGCATAACCAAGGATTTCAAAACAACACTGACAATAGTTGATACGGTTTGGTGTGTCCCTACCCAAATCTCATCTTTAATTGCTATTCCCATAATCCCCAAGTGTCTAGGAAGAGATCTAATGTGAGGTGATTGAATCATGGGGGTGGTTTTCCCCATGCTGTTCTCATGATGGTGAGTTCTCACGAGATCTGATAGTTTTATAAGGGGCTCTTCCCCCTTTGCTCCTCATTCTTCTCTCTCCTGCTGCCATGTGAAAAGATTCTTGCCTTCCTTTTGCCTTTTGTCATGATTGTAAGTTTCCTAAGGCCTCCTAAGCCATGTAGAACTGTGAGTCAATTAAACCTCTTTCTTTTATAAATTACCCAGTCTCGGATATTTCTTTATAGCAGTGTTAAAACAGACTAATACAATAGTGATTTACTCAAAATATAAGCTCTTGAAAAGCTTTGCTGTAAGTTAGGTTTTGTACATCATCTTAAAGGTACAAAGGAAGTTTCAATACTAAGAATATTGAGAGTGGATGCTTTATGGATTGCTGCTAGTTTGACCCAGTTTATCTACTTTATCTGCTTTCAATGTGTAGATGTTCAAATATCCAGCTGAGCTAAAGTGGTTATCTCTCTCGGGTGAAAGCCAGATTTTTTTCTCCAGGAAGGTATAATATGAGAGACTGGTGAGGGTAGTGTTTCTCAGAGAGTGGGAAAATATGTTTGTTTTTAGCAGCAAACACAAAGCTTAGGAAATTCAGTTTCCACAACCTCATGAAAGCTGTTTGTGGAAGACTTTTTTTGACTGAAATATGTCCTAAGAAATATGAGTCTGCACTGAGATAATAAACAATGACCTGGGATAACACAAAGTTCTCAGACTTCAGCACCCTGGCAATAACCTACATCAATAACTTAGTCCCAAATTCCCCCTTGGTGTCCCAACTTGCATTTGGAAATGTCAATGTTGCTAGTAATATTTGGCATTTGTATCCAAGGACCTGTGATCTTTGTGCATCAGAGAAAGCTTCATGAAAAATGGCAACTCATTGGTCAGAATTGCCTTCTGAGTAGCTGGAACCACAGGAGTGAGCCACCATGCCAGTCTAATTTTTTTTTTTTTTTTTTAGTTTTGGTAGAGACTGGGTCTTGCTATGTTGTTCAGGCTGGTCTCCAACTCCTGGCCTCAAAAGATCCTCCTGTCTCAGCCTCCCAAGTGCTAGGATTATAGGCTTGAGCCACAAGTCAGGCCTCCACATCTACTAATGCTCCTCATCTAATGCTGCAGTTCACATTCTATAGATCTACAGACTCTAACTCCTACGTTTCTCTTGAATCTATCCCTTCTCCAGTCTCAACATACTGTTTTTAGTTCAAGCAGTTTTCTTCCTTTTAGACAACTGGACGAGACTCCTACATTGCTCCCTGACAGTACTACTGCCCATCTCATCCCAAAAGAATTCATTTGTCATATTGCCATTGAAAACCCATTCTAAAACACACACCTTACAATGCTGAGCCTTTACATAAAGTCCAACACCTTTGAAGTTCAAATTCCTTTTTTAAAGTACATATGTGCCTTTGTAATCTGACTTTTTCATCTCTGTCCACTCCCGGAATGTAACCACACCTGCACTGGCAGATGCTGTTTTCTCTTGAAAACAACGGGAAATCCCTTTTTCTGCTCCATATCCTCCCTGTAGCTTCCAACTCCTATGGCTTTCATTCGGAAAGCCTCTACTCAATTGTTAAGGCTCAGCTCAAACATCATCTCCTGTGATTCCCCAGATGAAGTTAGATGCCCTCACCTCTATGCCTGTAACAGCCAAATCATAATTTTTCCCCTTACACCAGTGTATAATCTCTCGATGGCAAGTGCTGTGCATACACAATTATATCCTCAGCCTTAGAATAGTCTTGGCACATAGTAGGAGCTCAACAAATATTGATTGTGTTATTACCTGTCTATCATATTGAAATACACAGTAGTTATTTGTTAATCTGCCTCCTCCACAGCAATGTGAGCTCCTATGAGTCAAAGATGGTCTCTTTCGCCTCTGTATCCCAACACCTACCATGGAGCCTGGCAAAACGTGAAAGCGCAATGTTTGTTAAATGAATTAATGCACAGGCAAATAAATGAATAAACCACACAGATCTCCAGAATTTCCTTTCCAATCAGCATAACCTAAACCTGTTGTTTCAGTAGTGGTTAGAGGGAGCTCTCACCAGATGCAAATCAAGTCCAGCTGGAAGAAGCCAACAGAAACAAACCAGATCCTAAGAGACCAAGAGGTGCACTGCGTGTGTCATGAACATAAATAAAAATATTAATATGTGAACTCCCAATTTTAATTGGGGAAAAAAGACCTTTTTTCTTGCAGGATGCCTATTTAGTCCTATTTCTTCATCAGTGGGAAATTGGAAAAGCTGTGATTTTATGTGTGGCCTAAAAAAAGCAGAAATTCCACTCAGTTGAGGGTTTATAGAGAATTTGGTTTTCACAGCCGCTACCAGAACTTTCATGTTCACTACATCATCCCCCTGTGGGGTGGGTATTAGGATCATCGCTACTGTAGAAAAGGAAATAAAGGCATGGGGGGCTTCAACAAGCCCATGATGGAACAGACCCTGTGGTCTTAGATTATTAGATCAGGGTGTTAGTGGGCCAAACATGTCCCGTTATGTCACCAAAGCTCCAGAATGACAGGCCATCTTATGCAAAAGATACCCTGAGATGGGACCTCATTTCCTGAAAGAGTCCTCAGTACCTCTGGACACGCTCCTGCTCATCTTAACACCTGAGCAGGCTGTGGAGACGGCTGAGTTGTTCCATCCCATTCACCTCATTGAACACCTACTGTGTTCCCTGAGAGTGTACTGCGCCCAGGGCATGATGTGATTTCTGTAAACCACATCATGTAGAGAAGAGTGTGGTTGACCCGGAAAGACATAGATGTTGCACCAAAGGCCGTGAAAAATTACTGGTAACATTGCTAGACTCAGTAAAGATGGTGCTACTTGAGGAGATATTTAAGGATAAGGGAAATTTTAAAAATTAAAAAATGGGGATGTTTATAGTGCGTTGATGACCAGATTACAAGTAAAAAAAAGTTTTTAAAATAAAAATGTTTTGGCCACGTGCAATGGGTCATGCCTATAATCCCAATACTCTGGGAGGCCAAGGCAGGCAGATCACTGGAATTCAGGCATTCGAGACCAGCCTGGGCAACATGTCAAATCTCATCTCTATAAACAATACAAAAATTAGCTGGATATGGTGGCATGCACCTGTGGTCCCAGCTACTTGTGAGGCTGAGGTGGGAGGATTGCTTGAACCTAGAAGGTCAAGGCTGCAGTGAGCCATAATTGCACCACTACACTCTAGCCTAAGCGACGCAGCAAGGCCCTCGAGCAAAAAAAAAAAAAAAAAATCAAATTAAAATGAAAAGAATTAAAGTTTTGTATTAGAAGTAAAAAGCTACTAGGGGTTAAAATGGTCCTGGAAGTGGAAAGGAGAGAAATCAAACACACACATTTCATGTTTGTATGTTTTACATTCCTTTGCTTTCCTGCTAGGACCCAGGATCACCCAGACTCATCCATCCCCAAGATGTGGGATTTCAGCTTCCAAGACAAATCAGCCAAGTTTCATGGTTGCTTTGGAAAACATTTCCTGAATTGCTACTTGACCAGTGTGGTGTATTAAATCATAATCATTGTCAATGGCCAGAACCCCAAGCCTGGAATAGCAATGCCAGCTCCAGCCTGTATTGGAGTGCTGTATGCCTTTGAAGGATTTTAGGTTCTCAGAAGATCTGGTTTCCCTGCAGTGTGGTGTTGGCTTCCAAACCAAGAGGCAGCTGGCAGTGCCACTGCTGCGCAGGAACCAGAAATCCAACATGAAGTCTGAGGGACTCTGCAGCAGAGGGTCTTATTCTTTATGATGTCTTAATACTGAGCAAAAAACACCAGGTCTCAACCCACTTCTCTTTGACATTATGATAAAATAAATCCGTCCTTCCAGCAAAAGGCCTGAGTGGTAGAAGGAACAGATCAGAAGACCCAATAAAGGTAACCTCAGCTCTATCCTCCCAGAGAGCCACGGACCTGCTCTGAGCACCAAAATCCTTCATTTTTTCATTCAACAAAATGTGCTGAGCAAGCTAGGTGCAATAGCATGCACCTGTAGTCCCAGTTATTTGGTATGCTAAGGCGAGAGGATGGTTTGGGCTCAGGAGTTTGAGTTCAGCTGGGGCAACATAGCGAGACCTCATCTCTTTACAAAAAAAAAAAAAAATAGGTCAGGCGCGGTGGCTCTTGCCTATAATCCCAGCACTTTGGGAGACCGAGGTAGGCAGATCACCTGAGGTCGGGAGTTCAAGATCAGCCTAGCCAACAGGGAGAAACCCCATCTCTACTAAAAATACAAAATTAGCCAGGCATGGTGGCACATACCTGTAATCCCAGCTACTTGGGAGGCTGAGGCAGAAGAATCGCTTGAACCCAGGAGGCGGAGATTGCAGTGAGCCAAGATTGCACCATTGCACTCCAGCCTGGGCAACAAGAGCGAAACTCCATTTCTAATAATAATAATAAATGATTGACCCTCTGCAACAACGTGGGCCCCGTATTAAGTCTGGGAAACACAAAGGTGTCTAAAACATAGTGAGTGCCCTGACGATTTACAGCTTGTGAGTGAAGAAAGATTGGAAAGAGATGAAGTACAATATAATCTGAAGGGTGTGAGAGCAGAGGACTGAGCCAAAGTGATGGTGAAAAGAGGAGGGAGTGACTTATTATTAGCTGCCATTGTTACCAGGCTTGAGAAGAAGGACTGCTCTACCCTCCCGAGGCTACCCGTAAAGAAATGCGTGGTTAGACTTCACAGTTCGCACTAACTCAGAAAACAAGCCAGTCAGAATTAGCAAGAAGTTTGCATTGAGAATATTTCCTAGGGAATTCCTTTTTATAACTGGTGAATATGTGCAATGATTCAAACAACTTGCCAGAACTATTTTTCAGCAGAAATTATATCGGTACAACATTTGATGGGCACACAAGAGGTTCTGGGAATGGGGAAAAGTTCTCACTATATTATGATATCTAGGTCTTAGTTATCATATCAGCTTCTTAATCTCAGCACTGAGTAACCCAGTGTTTCTCAGTCCTGACTATAGGCTGGGTTAACCTGAGTCTCTTTTGGATAATGTAATACTGATTGATATTCAGGCTATATCCAGACCATTTGGATCAGAATCTCTGGAGGATAGGCATTGATCATATTTTAAAAGTTCCCCCAAGTTAATTCTAATCTGTAGCAATAGTTGAGAACACAAACGTAATTTTCATTTGTTAATGTATTTATTTTTGAGATGGAGTCTTGCTGTTGCCCAGGCTGGAGTGCAGTGGCAAAATCATAGCTCGTTGCAGCCTCAATCTCCTGGGATCAAGTGATCCTTTTGCTTCAGTCTCCCAAGTAGCTGGGACTCCAGACAGGTGACACCATGCCTGGCTAATTTTTTAAAACATTTTTGTAGAGATGGGGGCTTCCTATGTTGCCTAGGCTGGTCTCAAACTTCTGGCCTCAAAGAATCCTTCCACCTCAATCTTCTAGGTGTGAGCCACTGCACCTAGTGGTTTTTAACAATTAATATGTAGAATCCTTTGCAAATGTTTACTTCTTGGATTGTTGATTTGTTGTATATTGAATATGACCCAGGATCATGTAAATTTCTTGGTGAATAGTCAAGAGCTTAACTGCTTGTCATCAGCTCTGATCAATTTAGCACTATTGAGCAGCTCAAAGTAATGTTTTTAGTTTACTATATTATGAAAATTTATAAGCATCACACATGTAAGTGTCACAGGAACCCGAAGTATAAATTGTAGCTGTAAGTTTGGCTGCCCAAGGAGGAAGAAGGAAGGAAGTTCTTATTTATTGGCCTTTTTTTTGTGAGCTAAGCACTTTATTTGTAATATCTTTTTTAACGGGCAGATTAACCTACCATAGCATTTTTGAAAGATTAAATTATGAAACCACTTTAGTGGATCACAACCAGTATTTCTTAAATAAAATGTGATGAAAAAAGCAGCATTAAAAAAATATAAGAGTGCATCAAATTCAGTTATGGGACATATTATTTTATAAAAGCTTTGTTTCAGTTATGTAAGTGTGGTTGTATGTATCTAGCATATCACATTGTAATATTAGCTATTTCTTAGTCCAGCTTGCTGCTAAAATACTTGAAAGCTACCACCTGCAGATACAGTTATTATTAAATCCAATTTCCAAATGGATAAACTGAGGCTCAGAGATCTTAAATAATCTACTCAATGAGAAAATGGCAGAACTCATTTTATTTACCATTTTAACACACACTCTCTCCTGGAGAAGGCAAGAATAAATTAAAAGTATGTGTAGAGAGGAGACATACACAAGTTAATTATTACTATCTTTTAATAATGCTAGTTTGTTTTTCATTTTTCTTTTTGAGACAGGGTGTCACTCTGTTGCCCAGGCTGGAGTGCAGTGGCACACTCTCGCCTCACTGCAACCTCTGCCTTCTGGGTTCAAATGATTTCCTGCCTCAGCCTCCCCAGTAGCTGGGACCACAAGCATGGTGGCTGCCATGCCCAGCTAATTTTTTGTATTTTTGTAGAAATACCCAGGCTGGTCTTAAACTCCTGAGCTCAACTGATTCGCCCGCCTTGACCTCCCCAAGTGCTGGGATGCAGGTGTGAGCCACTGCGCCTGGCCAATAACACTAGTTTAATGACAGTATTGCAACTTCCTAATTTTATTGTGGAGACTTAACATTTTCCAGACTCACTGATTTATTAACTGTCATAACCCTAGCCACAGTTTGTACTCCAGCTAAGTTTTCTTTTCACTTTCATCACTTCTCAGCTTGGTAGGAACTCATACGCTGTGGGTTCCTTTTGTTGTGATTTCTTGCCTTTGTTATTCCAGACACATCATTTCACAAAGAGGAGTCAGGCTCGCTTCTTGGCTCCCGACAGCTCCGTGCAAGGTGCAGCCTCTCCAAGGCTAAACCAGCCAGCCTAGGGCTCACCTGACTGTCTTGACAGACCCTTACAGCAGAGTAGCTGAGTGAACAGATCTGCATACAAGCACTGCACCTGGACAAACAGGACTCAAACTTGTCTGCTCCAAGGGCAATATTGCTCCACGAGATCATTTTACTGCCTGCATCCTCAGACATCCAACAGAGAAACTCCTTCCCAACTCAGTGTCTGTAAACCCCAAGAATGCCTCTTGTGAGCAAGACAGACCACAGTGGTTTTGACAATTTGGAAAGACCATTAAAATGAAAGGTTACTGATTTTATGTGTTTTTCTTCTTGAGCCTCCTGTTTCTTCAAGACTCACAGATTCTTTTTCTTTTTTTTTTTTTTCACTGTGGCTGAGCAGAGCTCTGATCTTTTCCACAAAATCTTTTCTGCCTAATGAGAAACGATAAAGCCAAAGCACCCAAACCCACAAAGTTGGAGGGAAAATCCTCTACCCATATATTCACAGGCCAATGACATTTTCATGTGAGAGTAGATGTTATTGTGGTGGGACCTGGGGAGCCTCTTTGAATGAAAGAGGAGGTGCACAAAAAGAAGGGGCTATGGTAGAATAATTCTGTGAGCAGAACTTCCTCTAATTGAGTTCAACTGACAGTCCTGGCTGCTGGAATACTGGGGAGAAGTCCCACTGTCCTCTGCTCTGGAGAGGAGGTAGTGACTATGAGTCTTGCCCTTTCTGGGGAAACACTGACTTTGTTACGACCAGCTACATAACTGTGGGCCAGTGCAAAAAAAAAAAAAAAAAGTGTGGCCTCTTGTTGAAAAGTGGTGACGGCATGTGACGGTTAATACTGTCAGCTTAATCGGACTGAAGGATGCAAAGCAATGTTTTGGGGTGTGTCTGTGAGGGTGTTGCCAGAGGAGATTAACATTTGAGTCAGTGGACGGGGAGAGAAAGACCCACACTCAATGTGGGTGGGCACCACTGAATCAGCTACTAGTGCTGTTAGAAAAAGCACGTGGAATAAGCTGGCTTGTGAGTTTTCTGGTCTTCATCTTTCTCCCATGCTGGATGCTTCCTGCCCTTGAACATCAGATACCAGGGCAGAAGTCTCGGACTTACACCAGTGGTTTGCCAGGGGTTCTCCGGCCTTCAGCCACAGACTGAAGGCTGCACTGCCAGCTTCCCTACTTTTGAGGCTTTTGGACTCAGACTCAGCCCATAGTGGTTTCCTTTCTCCTCAGCTTGCAGACAACCTATCGTGGGACTTGTGATTGTGTGAGTCAATTATCCTTAACAAACTCCCTTGCATATATACATATATCCATTAGTTCTGTCTCTGTGGAGATCCCTAACGCATAGCAGAACACAAAACAAAGCATGAGTCCCTGTAAGCCTGCACAAGCCACACACCCATGAAACCTGCCCTGAGAGGATGTAGCATTTTTAGAACCTGCTCTGGCCCTGTCACCTGGAAGTAGTCATTCAACAAAATGAACACTCCTTCTAATCCCATCCCCTGTAACCATGTGTGCACATTTTTACATGGACACTGATTACCACGTTCTGATATGGTTATATAACTAACATTTAACTAGAATTTACTATATACCAGGCCCTGAACTAATTATTTTACATGCATTATCTCATTTAATCTTAACAAAAACCCTAGGAAATAAGAACTCCTGTCATTCCCATTTTTCAGATAGGGAATCTGAGGCTTAGGGAGGATACCTTATTTACCTGAGATTTATTTGCTAGAACATGGCACTCAGCCTGAGTGGGGATGAAATTGAGAGGAGGCAGGAGAGGCACTACACATGGGAGAAAAATTTAAGGAGGCACCAAAAAAAACCCCTCAGTAATCAAGATAGATACTACTTCAATGCAATGTTTTAATTAAACAATTTACTTTGAGATTACTGTAGATTCACATGCAATTGTGAGAAATAATTCTCTAGGCATCCTTTATGCAGTTTCTTCCGATAGTAACATGCCATAGTACAATATCACAACTAGGTCATTGGCATTAATACAGTTGAAATACAGAACATTTCTATCCCATCCCCACAAAGATCCCTCATGCTGCCCTTTTATAAATACCCCCAACGTTGCTCCTCATACCCCATTTCAATTCCACCCATGGTTCAAAAGACCTATCTATGGTCCAAGAGCTTTACCTCCTATCTGGAGTATTAGAACGTGTTGTCCATTTTCACACTGCTATAAAGAACTACCCGAGACTGGATAATTTAGGAAGAAAAAAAAGGTTTAATTGACTCACAGTTCAGCATGGCTGGAGAGGCCTCAGTAAACTTACAATCATGGCAGAAGGCAAAGGGGAAGCAAGGACCTTTTTCACATGGAGGCAAGAGAGAGACCGAGAGAGACCGAGGGGGCGGGGGGAGCACAATAAGGTAACTACCCAACACTTTTAAACCATCAGATCTTGTCAGAACTCACTCACTGTCATGAGAACATCATAAGGGAAACCGTCCCCATGATCTAATCACCTCCTACCAGGTCCCTCCCTCAACACGTGGGGATTACAATTTGAGCTGAGACTTGGGTGGGACACAGAGCTGAACAATATCAGAAGGAAGATGTGATGAGATCTGTTCTCTTAAACATCTCGTTGTACCTCTAATGTTATTTCTACTTCTGGTAATAAGATTTATATTTGTTTTACAAGAAAAGCCATTGGAAAACTTTTTGTTAATATGTAGAATGTTGTCAGAGTGACTGTTTCTGCTCCTTAAATCTTTCTCTAGCACCACATAATCCAGGTATAGAAGAATCTACGCCCTTTTTTACTCTGTGACAGTAAGGCATATTCAGTAACAAGGTCCATATTGCCTAATCATATACGTGTTACCAATTATTTTATCTGAAAAACATTTTAAAATCATTATTCTTCAAATTTGCTTAGTCTTTCCTCTATGTGTCACTCAAGGTTCCCTGGCTAGCAACAGTGTGAAAACTACATGCTTCTTAAGAGGACTGGAGGGCTGGATATGGTGGCTCACACCTGTAATCCCAGCACTTTGGGAGGCCGAGGCGGGTGGAAACCTGAGGTCACAAGTTCGAGATCAGCCTGGCCAACATGGCAAAACTCTGCCTCTACTTAAAGTACAACAAAAAAAATTAACTGGGCTTGCTGGCGGGCACCTGTAATCCCAGCTACTTGGGAGGCTGAGGCAGAAGAATTGCTTGAACCCAGGTGGCAGAAGTTTCAGTGAGCCTAGATTGTGCCATTGCACTCCAGCCTGGGCGACAGAGCAAGACTCTGTCTCCAGAAAAAAAAAAAAAAAAAAAGGACAGGAATCGCAGCAGTCCCAAATGTAAGTCCCTGCCGTGATGTTTGTAGAATGGAAAAGAAGCCTCATAGGTAGTCAACAAAAGGATATCACATCGTGCTGGCTTCACCCTTGTCTACCCATTCAATTGCAAACACATGGAAAGACAAATCAGCTGATTCTCTGGGGTGAACCAGGCAGGGACAGAGCCCAAACTGGAGAGATACCAGCCTTACTTGGCAAGACCATATTTTCCAGAGGTGCTTCAGAAAACTTATAGATGACACAGCTGCAAGTCTTAGTTATTCGGATTTAGCTGCCTCATGGTGCAAGAAACTGCTGTGCAGAGGCAATGATGATTATTGGTATGAGTATGGTTCTCAAAAATCTGTGAAACTATTTGTTTTTTCTCTGTCTTGCTAAACCGCCCTTACCCGTTCCTCTCCTATAACTGTAAACCTTGATTGCTGGTCAGTCAACACAGGCTTTGTCCACACCCATAAAAATCTAAAGAAAGAACTAAGGCAATTACTAGAATGGTGCTCCACAAACATCCATGGGCATGCAAGCTGCCTGGGATATTGTTACAATGCAAACTGTGATTCATCATGTCCTGAGTGGGGCCTGAGTTCTGCATTTCTAACAAGCTGCCAGGCATTGCTGATAAGGTCCAGGACCCAGGTCACCAAGACCTGCAATTGAATTCCCTGAGATTAGATTCAGGCCATGACGAAAGAAACTGCGGTTTTTTTCTTTCTTTTTATTTAAGGGGCTTGGATTGACCTAGTTAAACAAAGGTCTTGTAGTCAGTTAACGCCTCTCCAGTGGATGAAATCATAACATGTGAGAGAGCGTGAAAAGAACATGAAGATGAAGTTTGTCCTAGCACTATTAGAATACATGGTTTCGGGGCCCCTGAAGCCCTGCTGAATCTCATGGAGACCGATTGTTAACACTTCATCAGATTGCCAGAGCCAATAACGTCCTCACTTTGCATAACCAGCTTGAATTGGACTCTATCTCTCAGAACCAAGATTCCTTCAACCATTGCATTTAAATTGTGATGCAATGACTTCATGTATTATGATACATCCCTACAGGAGAATTATGCAGCTGTCAAAAAGTATTATTCCAAAAAATATATTCGGATGTACAAATAATACAAGGGCGACAAAGGCATAATACCAATGTATAAATACAGAATAATCTGAATTATATAAATTTTAGAAGAATATTAAGTAAATTCCCAAAACATAGATAGTAGTTAAAGTCAAATATTTCCATATCCTAGTTTCTTGAGCATATGAATGCTATTTTATATGGCAAAAGAGACTCTGCTGATATCATTAAATTAAAGATGTTGAGACAGAGAGATTATCCTGGATCACCTGGGTTGGCCCAATATGATCAGACTGGTCTTTATAAGGAGAACTCAGGAGAAGACAGAGTCAGAAGAAAAGGGGATATGATGACAGAAGCAAAACTG
This sequence comes from Alouatta palliata, assembly GCA_004027835.1. NCBI lineage: Eukaryota > Metazoa > Chordata > Mammalia > Primates > Atelidae > Alouatta > Alouatta palliata. The sequence goes on along the minus strand of PVKV010014229.1, from coordinate 32,638 downwards.
AAGATGAGGGAAGGAGGTTACAAAGAAATGTGGGTAGGCCCCAGCAACAAAAAGGCAAGGAAACAGAATTTACCTTAAGCTTCTAAAAGGAATGAGCCCTGTCAACACCTTGACTTCAGGCTGGGAAAGTTGATTGAGAATTCTGACCTCCAGATGAATAAACTGGTGTTGTTTAAAGCCACTACATTTGTGTTAATTTGTTATAGCAGCAATAGAAAACTAACACAGTAATTGGCTCTGTACTTCCCTTTAATCAACATATGCTATTTTTATAAGAAAAAAAAACAACAGTAACTTAAAGGAAGGAATAAGTATAGTTTGCTATAAGAGGTATTATGAATAATACTTTTTATTTATTTATTTTGTAGAAAGTGATTTATTTAGAGAGAGAGAGAGAGAAAAACAGGAGAAGGAGAGAGAAATAAACAGCTAACTCTCACATTGAGAGAATCCAGAAAGATGGAATACAGGAGAGGAAAGCAGCTTCCACACTGAGTGGAAGGGAATAGAGAGAGATGGCGTTTTGGGAGGGGAAGACAGGCTTCCACAAAGGGAGTGTTCATGGAAGGGGCCTCCAGAGGGAAAATCCAAGATAGAGAAAAACAGCTTCTATGAGCACGAGAGTGTTCGTGGAAGGGGATCCAAACATGGAGTCCCATGAATAATACTTTTAACAGTTTAATGTAGCTTGGTTGCTATTGCTTTCTAGTACTGTGGGATAGAGACACAGTGTAGTCTAATTTCAACACAGCAAGAGAATGTCACCCTGTACTAATAGAATTCTGATCTCATCACTCCCTTGGGTAAACTCTTGGCTTCTGCTATTAATATCCAACACGTGACTTAGCAATGTGTATTCACAAGATCAACACCTTTTGAAAATTAGAACTCCCAGTGGCATACTCAAATCACAGAGCACACTGAAGGCAGAACAAGCGTCTGACTCTATTTGGAATTCTCCATTCTCCTCTCCATATATCCCCAGTGATTCTGGAATCACATTTGGAATCACCACAAACAAAAGGAAAGTGACATGACTGCTATATGCCCTAGGAAGGCTAGTGTAGTATTAAAAATCTTAAAACTCTGAATGCTGCTCATGAAGCAAAAGTACATGGCTACAGAGTCCTGGTGTAACATTCTCAACCCCAGACTGGGTGCCCTGGCCCCACCTCTGAGCCCTCAGAGTGCTCTGTGTATATTTATCCTGTTATATTTGCCCCATCCTATCATAATCATTTGCTTATGGATCCATTTCCCCAGCTAGACCTTTGCTTTCCTCTAGCATAGGGGCTGTGTCTTACTCTTCTTTGATTTTATAGTCTAAAATAGTACCTGGCATAGAGAAGGCATTTATTTGTTGAATTAAATCAAATTGAATCCTGGCCTTAGCAACAGAGCTCTTACCCAACATAATAAAAATTTAACTTTCTTGATTTTATCTTCAAAGTACTTTGCTAAAGTAGAACAACATGGCATCTTGACCAACTCTCCCCCTAGGCTTTTGGCAAACATGAGATTTCTTCTAGGGAAAACCTGTCAATCTCTGTTCGACTTGAGTTTAGATTTCAAAGGTTAAAATTCAGACAGTGCCCTGGAACTCCAAAAGCATTTATGATGAGAGCCCCATTCGAGTCCCCTAGTTTCTCTTCCCTAGGCTTGATTCAAGCCAGGCCAATACTGGTTAATGACAGCTCTATCCCTTCCTCTTCAGAATGTTTTGCTAAATGTGTGTGAAGAAGCAAAAATGCTCTTGAATTCTTGATTCCTTAGGATCTTCTCAAGAAGCTTCTAAAATGGCTGTATAGAGTTACTTTGGCATGCCATAGTATATAAGCATTTTGGCTTTGAAATTATATTGATCTGGGTTTAAATTCCAACTGTAACTTTTGGCAGCTATGAGACATGGGGTGTGTTATTTATCTATCTGAACTTCAGTTCTCTAATTTAAAAACTGAGGATAAAGTAGCTACCTATTGAGATTGTTGTGTACTTATATAAATTTGTGTGACATAGCAGGATTCCTGCAAATAGAAAGTGCTAAAGAAGTAATAGCTGTTACTATTATGAATGATAATAATTATCTTATACAAGAGTCTCTCCAGAGAGAATAAAGCCCAATGCTGCATATGCCTAACTACCCTAGATTTGGAAGACACATCTTCCCTGGTATTTTTGCTTCCATATACCCTCATCTACAGTGAGACCATAAGGAAAAATACGCTCTTCTTGATCAATAGAACGTCTACCACCATAGAGAGAAGACTCATCCCTAATAAATAACTCAAATATTCCCATTTAGACTAACCTTGTACATATCCATACAGTTTTTTCTCTTCTTTGGAAATCAACCCATGTTTGACCTCTTATCTACAGCCATTCATTTCCAAATATCACTAATATTTTAGGATTGAAGTCCCAAAACACCACAGTTGAGAAAAGATAGAGTAATAGGGACTAGATTTACTCACCCAGCTGAAATAACTAAAAAACATAGCAATATATGTAAAATAGTAGTTTTCAAGATATTGAACATCAGCAACAAAACTGTGTTTCCTGAGAAGTGAAAACAAATGAAATGACTTCTACAGTTGCTGTAACTTTCTGCCTAGAGTTTCCAGGCTACAGAGCATGGAAGGGGAACCCAGGTAGATCCCATCAAACTTCCTGAGACAAAGTTAGAAGTCCAGAGAAGATAAACTGACCAGTGTTTCCAGGACAGAGTACCAGAGATGAATGAGCTGCAGAGAGAGAGAACTTGGGAGATGTGCAGAGGGTGCCTGAGTTTTCAGCTGAGTACTGATCAGCACATATATGTAAGGAAACTATGTATGAATAGGAAAAGAACCATAAGGAGCAAAACTTGGAATTCAAGCAGAGTCAAAAACAAAAAACAAAACAAAACAAAATTCCTGTTCCTACCAGCCAGAAAGAAGAATATCACAATTTACAGAATGTTGGGTAGACGTCCCAAAAAAAGTGAGGCAGAATTAGCCTCGGACTTAACACAACTCTGGTCTTACCTAATAACATTTAACAGCAAATCTAAAATAATAAATTGTTTCCAAATAACTGCCTAAAAAATCTCAGTATGTACAGGAATACAAAAATATATAGCCACCCAACAAGGTAGAATTGTCAATGTCTGGCACTTAATTAAAACTTCCAGGCATGCAAATAAACAGGAAAATATAATGAAGAGAAAAACCAGTAAATGGAAACAGACCCATAAATGACATAGATATAGAATTAGTAGGGGAAAACACAAAAACAGTTACTATAATGTATTCCATTGTTCAAAAGCCAGAGGAAAGATGGAGCACATTCAATATAAACAATGCAAAAATTTTTTAAAGATGCCACTCAATCATCTAGAAATTAAAACTATAATGTCTGGAATTTAAAAATAACAAACAATTGAATGAAATTAACAGCCAACTGAACATTGCAAAAGACAAGATTAATGAACTTGAAGGTATACAACAGAAATGATCCAAAATGAAACACAGATAGAAAAAAGACTGAAAAAAATAGAGCATCATTGAGCTGTGAGACAATTTCAGGAAACCCAATGTTATGTGCCACAGGAGTCCAGTAAAGAGACAGAAGCAGGAAAAAACGTGAAGAAATAATGGTGGAAAACATTTCTAATTTGATGAAAACTGTAAATTCACAAGCCCGAGACTCAACTAATTTGAAGCATAAGAAACATGAATAAAACTATACAAGGGTACATTATAATCGAATTGCATCTAACTAGTAATAAAGAAAAAAACCCGAAGAGAGATCCAAGATGGCCCATTAGCAGCAGCTCAGGATTATAGCTCCCACTGAAAGCGCAGTGAGTGGATGCCACACTTTCAGACGAATTTTTATTGCCCACGGACAAAGAGATCCCCGGCGGAGGAACCCCATGGGTCGCCAGTGCAACACTTTTGCTGGCGCGGCGGTTCTCAGTCCAGAGTATACGGGACTGAGTGCTCTTTTAGTTGGCGTTTGGAGCTCCGGGAAGATAGAGTCTCCCATTTAGCTGATTGAAAAGCGAACTGAAGTGGGGAACCAGACCGGGAGATTCCTGGGCAGAAAAGTGCCACGAATCTTAACGCAGCTGTTTCAGCCGGCGTAGTGGGTCGCCGCAGGGGAAGGCTGGTCCTCCCCCCAACAACAACAACAAAAAAAACAGCAATTGGAACTGCTGAGAATTGAGAGTTTCATAGCTAGTACAGCTGAACCCGGGAAGGTCCAGCTCTGTGGGGGAGGGGCGTCCTCCAAAGGAAAACTAAGAAACAGAAAAAACTTTACCACCAACAAGTTGGACGTCCACTCAGAGACCTAATCTGAAAGTCAGCAATTACACAGACGACAGGTGGATAAATCCACAAAGATGGGAAGAAACCAACGCAAAAAGGCTGAAAACACCCTAAATCAGAATGCCTTACCTCCTACAAAGGAATGCAGTTCCTCATCACCAACTGAACAAGGCCTGATGGAGAATTAATGTGAGGAATCAATAGAATCAGGCTTCAGAAGGTGGATAATGAGAAACTTCTGTGAGCTAAAAGAACATGTTCTAGCCCAATGCAAGGAAACTAAGAACCTTGAAAAAAGGTTTGACGAAATGTTAACGAGAATGGACAATTTAGAGAAGAATATAAGTGAATTAATGGAGCTGAAAAACACAATACGAGAACTTCGTGAAGTATGCACAAGTTTTAACAGTCGAATTGATCAAGCAGATGAAAAGATTTCAGAGGTCGAAGACCACCTTAACGAAATAAAACGAGAAGACAAGATTAGAGAAAAAAGGGTAAAAAGGAATGAGCAAAGTCTCCAAGAAATATGGGACTATGTGAAAAGACCTAATCTAAGTTTGATAGGTGTACCTGAATGTGACGAAGAGAATGAATCCAAGCTGGAAAATATTCTTCAGGATATTATCCAGGAAAACTTTCCCAACCTAGCAAGGCAGGACAATACTCAACTCCAGGTAATACAGAGAACACCACAAAAATATTCCTCAAAAAGAGCAACCCCAAGGCACAGAATTTCATATCCAGCCAAACTAAGTTTCAGAAGTGAAGGAAAAATAAAATTTTTTATGAACAAGCAAGTACTCAGAGACTTCATTACCACTAGGCCTGCTTTACAAGAGCTTCTGAAAGAAGCACTATATACAGAAAGAAACAACCAGTATCAGCCATTCCAAAAAACCCATCGGTAAGCTGCATCCAGACCCATCTCACATGCAATGATATACAGAGACTCAAAACAAAGGGATGGAGGAAGACTTGCCAACCAAATGGAGAGCAAGAAAAAAAAAAACAAAGCAGGAGTTGTAATTCTCATCACTGATAAATAGACTTTAAAGTAATAGAAATCAAAAAAAAAAAAAAGAAAATAAATAAATAAATAAAGTAATAGAAATCAAAGAGATAAGAAAGATATTGTATAATGGTAGAGGGATCAATGTAATGGGAAGAGCTAATGATCCTAAGTCTATGCGCACCCAATATAGGAGCACCTAGATACACAGGGCAACTTCTTGGTGACTTACAAAGAGACTTGGACTCCTACACAATAATAGTGGGAGACTTTAACACTACATTGTCAATATTGGACAGATCAATGAGACAGAAGGTTAACAAGGATACCCGGGACTTGAACTTAGACCTGGAACAAGTAAACTTAATAAACATTTACAGAACTCTCTACTCCAAATCCACAAAACATACATTTTCTTCAGTAACACATCACATCTATTCTAAAAGTGACCACATGGTTGGCAGTAAATTACTCCCCAGCAACTGCATAGCATTTCACAGGTTTAAATCAAATATTGGTTGGCTGTTTGTTATTTTTCTCCCTTATTCCTTCCTGTCTCCATTGTATAACACAATTATTAGCATAAAAGAGGTTATCAATACCCATTTTTAGACTGCATTCTAGCGTGGGCAATAGAGCAAGATTCTCGTTCTCTCTCCCTCTTTTTCTTCTTTCATTCTTGTTTTCCTTCTTTCTTTTTCTTTTCTTTCTTTAAAAAGAAAAAAACCCTTAAAAGCATCCAGATGAAGAAGACATATTCAATATAGAGAAACAAACAACAGAAGACAGAGATTACACCTCAGAAGCAATACAAAGCCAAAAGAACATGAAGCAAAATCTTTAAAATCCTGAAAGATGAAAACTATCATCCTAAAATTCTATATCTAAGAAAAATTTGTTTCAAAATCAAAATCAGTAACAGGAGTTATGTAGGAAAAATCACAAGGGGAAATTAAACAACATGCTCCTGAACAACCAATGGGTCAAAAGAAAAATGAAAAGTTGTAAATATCTTTAGAGAAGCAAAACTGGAAACAAAACACACCAGAACTTATGGGATATAGCAAAAGCAGTTTTGCAAGGGAAATTTACAGCAATAAATGACTACGTATTTTTAAAAAAGATCTTAAATAAACAATCTAAGCTTACACCAAGAAGCCAGAATAAGAAAAGCCAGCTAAGTCCAAAGTTAGTAGAATGAGGAAAATAACAAAAAATCAGAGAGAAATAAATGAAATAGAGACTAGAAAAAATTGATTAATTTAACTAATGGTTGGTTTTTTGAAAAGATAAGCAAAATGGATAAATCTTTAGCTAGACTAAATAAAAAAGAGAGAGAACTCAAGTAACCAAAATTAGAAGTGAAACAGGATACGTTACAACTGATACTGGAGAAAATCAAAGAATCATAAGACAGTGCTGTTAACAATTACATGTCAAAAGACTGGAAAGCCTAGAAGAAATGGCTAAATTTCCAGAAACATACAACGTTCCAAGACTAAATCACAAAGAAATAGAAAATCTGAATATATCAATGATGAGTAAGAGGATTTAATCAGTTATAAAAATTTTCCCATCAAAGATAAGCCCAGGAACAGATGGCTTCAAGGCTGAATTCTACAAAACATTTAAAGAATAACTAATACTGGCCCGACGCGGTGGTTCACGTCTGTAATCCCGGCACTTTGGGAGGCTGAAGAGGGTGAATTACCTGAGCTCAGGAGCTTGTCACCAGTTTTACCAAAATGGTAAAGCTCCGTCTCTACTAAAAATACAAAATTAACCAGGCATGGTAGCACATGCCTGTAATCCCAGCTAGCTGGAAGACTGAGGCAGGAGAAACATTTGAACTCGGGAGGTGGAGGTTTCAGTGAGCCAAAATCATGCCACTGTACTCCAGCCTGGCAACAAGAGAGCAACTGCATCTCAAAAACAACAGTAACAACAACAACAAAAAGAATGACTAATACCAATTCTTCTCAAACTCTTTCAATAAAACTGAAGAGGAATACTTTCAGACTGATTTTACAAGGCCAGCGTTACCCTGATGCAAAAGCCAGACAAGAACACTGTAAGAAAATAAAATTACAGGCAAATACCTCTGATGAATATAGGTGCAAACGTTTTCAATGAAATATTAGCAAGCCGACTCAACAACACTTTAAAAAGATTATTTACCGCTTTCCCGGGCGGCTCCCGAAGATGGCGGAGGTGCAGGTCCTGGTGCTTGATGGTGGAGGCCGCTTGGCGGCTATCACGGCTAAGCAGGTACTGCTGGGCCGGACGATGCTGGTTGTTCGCTGGGAGGGCATCAACATTTCTGGCAATTTCTACAGAAACAAGTTGAAGTACCTGGCTTTCCTCCGCAAGGGGACGAACAGCAACCCTTCCGGGGGCCCCTACCACTTCTGGGTCCCAGCCGCATCTTCTGGCGGACCCTGCGAGGCAAGCTGCCCAAGACCAAGCCAAGCCGGGCCGCCTCCAGGTGTTTGATGGCATCCCACCGCCCTACAACAAGAAAAAGCGGATGGTGGTTCCTGCGGCCCTCAAGGTCGTGCGTCTGAAGCCTACAAGGAAGTTTGCCTGTCTAGGGCACCTGGCTCACGAGGTTGGCTGGAAGTACCAGGCAGTGACGGCCATGCTGGAGGAGAAGCAGAAGGAGAAAGCCAAGATCCACTACCGGAAGGTGAAACAGCTGAGGCTACGGAAACAAGCCGAGAAGAACGTGGAGAAGAAAACTGACAAATGCACAGAGGTCCTCAAGACCCATGGACTCCTGGTCTGAGCCCAATAAAGACTGTCAATTCCTCACGCGTGGCCTGGCCTGGCCTGCCTTCCTCCATCCTCGCCCTGGAATGTGCGGGACCCAGGGGCAGCAGCAGTCCGGGTACCACAGGCAGCAAGGGACATAGGAAGCTCGGAGCAAGCAAAGGGTCTAGTCACTGCCTGCCGAGGCTAATTGAAAGCGCTCAGAGAATTGCGCAGGTGTCATTTATCTATGACCAATAGGAAGAGCAACCAGTTACTATTAGCAAAGGGAGCCGGGAGACTTAATTGGAGGGGCCTTAGTTGTGAGTGGGGCGTCTATCTAAATTTCCACCTGGTCGTATATTATGCTCTGCAGCTGTTAGAATGTGCAAGCGCTTGGGAACAGCATGAGCTTGCTGTTGTACAAAGGGTATTTATAGAAGCATAAACTGGGAAGATGGACAGCTCTGAGGGGTTATAGGCAATGTCTGTGCTCCTCACCTGTGTTTTGTAATCAGAGTCAAATAAATTACTTTTAAAGGAAAAAAAAGATTACCATGATCAGGAGGAATTTATCTCTGGGATGCAATTATGATTCCACATATACAAATCACTAAATGTGATAAATCACATTACTAGAATGGAGGATAAAAGCCATATGATCATCTCAATAGATGCAGAAAAAAGTATTTCACCACATGCAATATCGTTTCATGATAAAAACTCTCAGCAAATTAAACATAGAAGAAATGTATCTGAACACATTAAAAGCATAGAGGACAAGTCCACAATTAACATCATGTTCAATGGTGAAAAGGTGAAAGCTCTTCCTCTAAGATCAGGAAACAGATGAGGATGCTTACTCTCACAACTTCTATTCAACATAGTCCTAGAAGTGCTCACCAGAGAAATAAGGTAAGAGAAAGAAAGAAAAGGTGTCCAAAACAGAGAAAGGTTAAATTGTTTCTATTTACAGATGACATAATCTTATATATAAAAAATCCCAAAGACTCAACCAAAAAATTGTTAGAAATAATAAATTCAGCAAACCTGCAGGTTATAAAATCAACATACAAAAATCAGTAATATTTCTATACACTACCAACAACCTATCCAAAAAGAAATCAAGCAAACAATCTCATTTATGATAACATAATAAAGCTATAGTGATAAAAACAAAAGAAAGTATAGTACTGGTATCAAGATAGACAAATATATCAATGAAGCAGAACAAACAGCCCCAAAATTGACCGACACATTTACTTCCAATTGATTGTTTTGCAAAAGTAATTTGATGGAGAAAGAATAGTTTTCTCCCAAATGACGCTGGGCAAATTGTATATCAACATGCAAAGCACCACTGTTGATAGATATCGTCATTGAAGTCTTTTCAGTGGCAGTTCTATGGCTGCTTTTTTGAACATTAAGATTGCTGTCTGCCACTCCTGCTGGATCATCTATCCACCGCCACTGGGGCACCGTGAAAGCTTCTAGTTCTCTGCCAAGTGCAGGATTGCCAGTCTTCCTCAGGATTTCTGCAAGAATCAAAGGGAAGATATACCCACTATAGAAGAGGTAAAATCTCTGAGCCAAATTTACAATTAAAAAACTAACAACCCCATTAAAAAGTAGGCAAAGGATATGAACAGGCAGTTCTCAAAGAAAAGACATACATGTGGCCAACAAACATATGAAATAAAAGCTCAACATCTCTGATAGAGAAATGCAATTCAAAACCACAATGAGATACCATCTCACACCAGTCAGAATGGTTATTATTAAAAAGTCAAGAAACAATGGATACTGGCAAGATTGAAGAGATACAGGAACGCTTTTACACCGTTGCTGGGGATGAAAAGTAGTTCAGCCATTGTGGAAGAGTGTGGCAATTCCTCAAAGATTTAGAACCAGAAATACCATTTGACCCAGCAATCCCATTAATGGGTATATACACAAAGGAATACAAATCATTCTATATAAAGATACATACACACGTATGTTCATTGTAGCACTATTCATAATAGCAAAGACATGGAATCAACCCAAATGCCCATCAATGATAGACTGGATAAAGAAAATGTGGTATGTATACACCATGGAATACTATGCAGCCATAATAGGGAATGAGATCATGTTCTTTGTAGGGCATGGGTGAAGCTAGAAGCCATTGTCTTCAGCAGAAAACCTAATACCGCATGTTCTCACTTGTAAGTGGGAGCTGAACAATGAGAACAAATGGACACAGAGAAGGGAACATACCCTGGGGCCTATTGAGGGAGTGCAGTGGAGGGGAAAAGCATTAGAGAAAAGAGCTAATGCATGCTGGTCTTAATACCTAGTGGTGGGTTGATAGGTACACAAAACCACCATGACATACATTTACCTATGTAACAAACCTGCACATCCTGCTCATGCACCCTGGAACTTAAAATGTAAAATAAAATAAAGTGGATATAAACACCACAGCTAAACTGCCTCTGGGCTGCTATTTTGAGTCCAGTGCCTATGGGGTGGCCCCGCTCTGCAAGGAGCAGAACCTGTGCTACTGCTGTATACTGCCACTTCGATAGAAGTTGCTGTTTAAAAAAAAACAAATGCCTATAGGAATCAGGCAAGTGACACCAATAAGTAAGACAAACATGGAGGGAACAAACTGGTAAGTTCCCTGTGGCCCAATCATCAGGTATTTCAAAAAAGGCTGAAAATCCCTGTTTTTATGTAAAATCCCACAATGTTTAAGTGTTGGCAACCAAGTCAACGTATTTTAAATACTGTCCAGGATCAGTAGACAAATGACAAATGTGTCTTGGGAAACCAGCCTTCCTGGTCTGCATTTTAAGACAGGAGAAGTTTAAGAGCAAACAAAATCCCGGGCCATTTCTCCCTTGCCCGGGTTCAGCATTCTCCTGCCTCAGCCTCCTGAGTACCTGGGATTACAGGTGCCCGCCAGCACACCCGGCTAATTTTTGTAGTTTTAGTAGAGATGGAGTTTCGCCATGTTGGCCAGGCTGGTCTTCAACTCCTGACTTCAGGTGATCCACCCTCCTTGGCCTCCCAAAGTGCTGAGATTACAGGTGTGAGCCATGGTGCCTGGCCAATTGAGGTATCATTACCTCGATCTTTTTAATGGCTATACAGAATTCTATCAAAGACATATGTGCAGTGTTTTATTTAACCATTCCTCGGTTGAGGATATTTAAGCCATTGACTTTCATTTTCCAAGTCACATTTCTATGTTTTAATTTTTCCTATAAATATGTAATACTTTTTATGGCAAAAAAAAAAAAAGAGAGAGAGAGAGAGAGAAAAGGTTCAAAACAAGCCAAAATGCCAGTAGCAGTGGCTCACACCTGTAATCCCAGCACTTTGGGAGACCAAGGCGGGCGGATCACAAGGTCAGGAGATCGACACCATCCTGGCCAATGTGGTGAAACCCTGTCTCCACTAAAATACAAAAAGTTAGCTAGGCATGGTGGTGCACTCCTGTAGTCCCAGCTACTCAGGAGGCTGAGGTAGGGGAATCACTTGAACCCGGGAGGCGGAGATTACCGTGAGCTGAGATCACGCCACTGCACTCCAGCCTGGCAACAGAGCAAGATTCCATCTCAAAAAAAAAGCAAAAATACCATTTCTCAAGAGCTGGCAGTATGATGTTCCTCCCACATTAGAAATGCCAGTGTCTCTAGCCCTCAGGATTTCAGCCATGTCCTCTGTACCTTTTCCTCTGCAGGCAAGTTGTTAGGAATAATGGCTTCGCACCGCTCAACTGGAGTTCACAAGACTCTCCAGTTGTAAAGGCCTAGAGCTACATGTGAATTTTGAGACCACTCAACATCTTGTACTCCAACTTGTCATTTGTAAGCAAGTTAATAACAAAGGTTGTTATGTACAGAGAAGGCTAAAGTAGAAGGCAGTGCTGAGGGGCGGAGAGGAGGCGGGGTGCTATATATAATCAGCCATTTCCCAAGAAAGCTAGAAGCCATAGAAAAAAAGAGTAAGAATCTCCTTTCTTTTTTCTCTCTTCACAGATTTTAGATGTCAGGGTATGAAAGAATCATAGTCACCTGGGTGTTTGTTAAAGATACATTCTAGGAAAGAAGTCATTATATGAAAAAGATACTTGCACATACGTTTATAGCAGCACAATTCGCAATTGCAAAAACATGGAACAAGCCCAAAATGCCCATCAATCAACAAATGGATAAAGAAACTGTGGTGTATATGTGATGGAATACTACTCAGCCATTAAGAGGAATGAATTAATGGCATTCACAGCAACCTGGATGGAATTGGAGACTATTATTCTAAGTGAAGTAACTCAGGAATGGAAAACCAAACAGCGTATGTTCTCACTCATAAGTGGGAGCTAAGCTATGAGGATGCAAAGGCACAAGAATGATATGATGGACTCTGGGGGAAAGGGTAGGAAGAGGGTGAGGGATAAAAGGCTTCAAATTGGGTTATATGTACAATGCTCAGGTGATGGGTGCACCAAAATCTCACAAATCACTAAACCACTAAAGAACTTACTCTTGTAACCAAATACCACTTGTTCCCCCAAAAACCTATGGAAAAAAAATACATTCTAGGTCTCACCTACAAAGGTTTCTATTTCGTTGGTTTAAGTGGGGCCCAGGAATCTGCATGTTAAGCAGGTGATGGTTCAGGTGGGGGGTCCACGCACCACTCTGGAGAAGCACTGGTCCCCTGGAGCTGCAGAGCTGGCCACAATAAGAGCAATTCCGCCTGCTGTGGTGATGCCCACACGTAACTGCGGGAAGGAGGAAAAGCAGGCTCAGTTTGGTGGCTCCCACCTGTAATCCCAGCACTTTGGGAGGTCAAGGCAGGAGGATCACTTAAGCCCTGGAGTTAGAGACCAGCCCAAGCAACACAGCAAGACACTATCTCTGCTAAAAAAAAAAAAAATTAATTAAAAAATAAAATAGCCGGGCATGGCAGTGTGTGCCTGCAGTCCCTGCTACAGGGGAGGCTGAGGTGAGAGGATCACTTTAAGACCAGGAGCTCAAGGCTGCAGTGATCCATGATTGCACCGTTGCATGCCAGTTTGACTGACATAGCAAGAGTCTGTCGCAAAAATAAGATAAGGAAAAGCAGGGTCCAGCTCCTGTTTTGGTCCCATCCTTGTGACTTCACAAGGGAGGGCCTAAATATATTCAGAAATGTAACACTGAAAGACAGTTAATCTTGAGCAAACACAGAATATGTAACCTAGGAAAGAATAAAGATCCTGAAAACTGTGACCTAATGCTAGGAAGATCTTAGGGATGGTTTCATGAAACAGCTGAGACAAGATACCAGGCTGCTGCTCATTGATTGTGCCTGTCAAAGTTTTAATGTTGAGCACCATAAATTTATTTGGCCTATATGTGGTTATGTTGCATTCTTTTATTCATTCAGTTAGCCAACTCTGCTTTTACCATATAATAAGACTTCAAAAGGGTTTTTTCTACCAGAATGGACATAATTTAAATAGGATGGTCAGCTTTTAGACAGGCAAACATTATATATACAGACCTCAAGACAGACTGGTGCTTCCTTATGTCACTGGTTCATTTAAGAAACAATTATTGAATACTTTTTTGTCTCTGGTGCACATTTTTATAAGATTGTCTTGAGTCCTAGCTCAAATGTCATCTCTCTGTCAAGCTTTTCCCAAAGCTCTCTGGCAGAATGGCTCTTTGAAAAAAACTATATGTAAATAAATATATTTATTTACCTATTTATAGCTTATCTTGCCTGATGTCAAAAAAAAAAAAAAAGAATTTAGACTGATGTTACATATTATACAACTGAGTGATTTTATGGCTGGAAGGAGTTTTATTATACCACTAATCTTGACATAATAAAAATCACTATTTACCTATCTGCTTCCCCAAGTGTATCACAAACTTCATGAGGGGAGATTGTATCTTATTCATTATTGAATCCCAGCACATGTAGGGATTCATAAAATGAATACAGGCACACATATATGAGCAAACACCAAGTGAAGGTTATCTTTCAAAGGAGTACTGTGGGAAAGAGTGCATTTTTCAATAATGCCAACACTGCATAAAATTCCTTCCAAATTTGAAATTACCTTCAGAACAAGTTCCAAAAGCACACAAGAGAACAAGAAATATTATTTTAACTTGCTCTTTCATTTTTCCCCAAAATACTTTATTTTTCAGAATTGATTATAAATTTATTTAGGCAGTTTCCAAAAGTTAAATTGCTTCTCAAAGGATGATGAATCACCAGAGTGAAGGTAAAAATCTCACTGTAGATGGCCTCTAAATACATTAGTCTTGTCCTGTCACAGTGATTCCACCCCTGTTCCTTACCCAGACCCCTCAAATTACTTAGATTTAAAAATTTTAATTCAAGCCCCAGCTCTGTCACTTGTTACTGGTTTAAATGTGGGCAAATTACCTGAGCTGCCTAAGCCTCAGTTTTCTCATCTGTGAAATAGGGAAAATAAGAACCAATATATTTTTATCAGTGTGCCAACTATTTTTAATTAATTAATTAATTAATTTCAACTGACAAAATTGTATTATTAGTAATATTATTTTTGATTGACAGATCATAATTGTATACATTTATGGGATACAATGTGATGCTTCAATATATGTACATTGTGTGGAATGATACATCAAGCCAAATAAATCCCTCACCTCACTTACCTATCATTTTTATGGTGATACATTTGATATTTACTCTGTTAGTTATTTTGAAATATAAAATACATTGTTACTGACTATAGTCAATAGTGCAATAGATCTCAAATTCTATTCCTCCTGACTCTCTGAAACTTTGTATTTTTTTTTCTTTTTTTGTTGAAACTTTGTGTTTTGTGACCAACATCTCCCAATTTCCTTCCTCTCCACCTCCCTACCCTCTGGTAATCAGCATTCTACTCTCTACTTCTCTGAGTTTGACTTTTTTAGCTTCCACATGAGGTATTTGTCTTTCTGTACCTGGTTTATTTCACTTAGCATAATGTCCTCCAGATTTATCCATCTTATCACAAATGACGGAATTTCTCCCCGTTTAGGTGGAATAGTAGTCTATTGTTCATATAGATCACTTTTTCTTGATCCATTCATCTGTTGAACACTTAGGTTGATTCTACATTTGGGATTGTGAAGAATTCTGTAATGAACGTGACAGCACAAATATTCCTTCAATATACTGATTTCAGTGATCCACGCTCACTGGGGTAATCTACACTACTAGAAACATGCCCAGGAAATGTTTTTGTCCTTAACAGTTTCTTCTCAATTCTTCCCTTTTAATGTAAAATAAGGAAACCCTGGAGGAGAGTGCTGAGGATGAGATTTACGGAGGAGGCTAGCGCTCCCTCTAGGGGCCAATACAAAGTATGCTCAACAATGTAGCACTGGCTGTGAAGGCAAATTTTTCTTTCTTTTTTTAAAAATAGAGACGGAGTCTAGCTCTGCCACCCACATTGGAGTGCAGTGACAGTTGTACCCCCTGCAACCTCGAACTCCTGTGAATAGCTAGAACTAAAGGGTCACACCACCTATGACTGGCTAACTTTTAAATTTTTTTGAAGAGACGGCATCTCACTGCGTTGCCCAGGTTGGTGTTGAACTCCTGGCCTCAAGCAATTCTCCCACTTCAGCCTTCCAAAATGCGTCATTGCACCTGCAAATTTCTCTTTTAAGAAAACATTTGTTGATGTTATAAGATATGGCAACATCACCAGAAGGACCTCACAGAATGACAGATGAAAAACAACACTCCTTTCCTCACACTGTCATTCAAGCAAACCTCAAATAACTCATATACCAAGCATTGTGTAAAGAATAGGGCACTTGGATGTTGAAGTTAATGTTGCTTTTTAAAAAAATCAGTCTTAGGATGTACACTTGTAGTTTCGGTCCTTCTCTGCATATTGTACATTAAATTTTAATGGGAGTTTACAATTAAATTGAACCTCAAAGGCATCTAGTTCAACCCAATATATTCCTGAAATTCTCAAATTACATAAATCTTTCTAATGATCAAGATCACGACAGAAGATTTTGGGTTTTGTTATTAAATTTTTAAATACATACATGTTTAAAGTTCCGTACAATCTACTTTCTAAGGTAGTCTTGGGAGAATGCAAATTTTCAGATTTTTTTAGGATGTAATTCTACAGAAAAAGCAGATGCGTTTGTCATAGGATTCCTCAATTTATGCCCATTTTCTGTTCATTGCACCTGGAGACCAAAGCCAGATGAAAGAAATAAGAAGCATGAGCAGCGGCAGATGAAGATAAATTATAAAGTTCTTTATTTGGATGTTGGGCATTGTCTTAGTCTATCTGCCCTGCCAAACAACGGAAATTTATTTCTTACAGTTCCGGAGGCTGGGAAGTACAAGATCAAGATGCCCACAGATTTGCTGTCTGATGAGGGCTTGCTTCCTAATTCATAGATGGCATCTTCCCATTTTGTCCTTGCATGGTAGAAGGGGAAAGGCAGCTGTCTGGGGCCTTTTTTACAAAGACACTAGTCCCACTCATGAGGGCTCTGCCCTTGTAATCTAATCACTTCCCAGCTGCCTCACCTCCTAATACCACCGCAATAATGGTTAGGTTTCAACATGCGAATTTGAAGGAGACACATTCAGACCATAACAGATGTTGTCTTCATATGATAGTGATAGTAAAAGTTCCGTGAAGCATGCTGAGAGCTGACAGTAAGTTTTACCATAGTTTGTACAAACGCTGAGTATGAAAACATAAAATAACCCAAGTAAAAATTTAATTCACCTCAAATGCCCACATATCGGTAGTGATCATTTGCTTCTTAAATGCCAGCTTTCCCTCCCCCTTCTAATAGTGTTACAGTTTCCCTTGAAGAAACACTTCTTACCCAGTCTCTGTTCATGTGGTTTAAGTGGAGTTAGCTCCACCACCAGAGCAGAGTTGATCATGTGACCCAGAGCTAATCAGAGCATCAATCACATACTGTTGACCTCCATAATTGGTGCAGAATGTGTACATTCTTGGAATATGCTGAGACAAGTAAGAAAGAAATGAGAAACGAACTCTTCCGCATCTTGAAACTACAGCCTTCGGGAGGCTACCAGATGGAAAACATCTACCTGAGAGTAAAACTAGAACAAAGCAAATCAGAAATGAAAAATGAATTTGGAGAGTGGTCCGAATAAAATCAAACACCTAGATCCAGCTGAAATTGAATCTAATTCTATCCCAGGACTTTTAGGTTATTATGTGACTCAATAATTAATTGGTTAAAGCCAATTTTCTGTCATTTGCAACCATAAGTGTCCTGACTACTGTAATTTCCATTCTTTACCAGCTCTAAGTCTCTGGTTGCTCCTGTTTCAGATCCCAGCCACCCTAAACCTAGCCCATTCTGTTTTCAACCTAAACTCAAATTGTGACTAAGATAATGGTAAATTCCTATAGCTTTGTTTATAATAAGAGTTGTATCTTTGAAAGTAAATTCAATTAGTAAGCTCATAATTAGCTGAATAAACTTCACTTCTGCTAGCTATGTGTTTTATGGGCAAAACAAATGACAGACAAATCTGACCTGAAATTCAACTGGACTTCTGAGTAAATGGTAGATAAAGTATGATAATATGTATAAACTATTAAGAAAATGATTGTCATATGTTGTGGCATGTGCATACATGTGTGTGTGAGAGAGAGAGACAGAAAGAGAGAGAGAATTTAAAAGTTTGGAATGTGACAAGATTACCCAAGAATAATTGGATTTGGGCTCAGAACAAGGTCATAAAATAATACCACAAAGACATCAGATTTTTTCTTTGATAATGTGAAAGACACGGAGACACTGAAGAGTTTTAATTCTAGAAACAAGGAAACCAATCATTGTAAAGATTTCCAAAATAACCACAGAAGTTGGTTATCACTTTGTCTTTCTTCCTTTTTCCTTCTTTCTTCAACAAGAATTTATTCTGAGTTTTCTACACGCTAGGGACTGCACTTAGGCAATAGGGATTCAGCAGTGCACATAACAGCAAAAACTTGGGACCTCCAAAAGCTCACAAGTCATAAGTTCAAAAATAAGAGTACTGTAATGAGATAATTGCAAAATTTAATGGAAATATATTCAAAGGATATTGTGGGATGTAGGAAGGAATGATCAACTCTGCTTTAAGGGGGCGGAGAGCTCACAGAAGGCTTTATAAGTGTTGGACTTGAAATATTTTAGTGGAGACTTTTAGGAAAATCCACTTATAAGGAGCTTTAGATCCCACCACCTGCACCCCAACATGATGTCAAAGGTTTTCCTTCAACTAGAGATAGCAGATGGGATCAACAGACCACAATTACTTTGGAGTCTCTTGGAATCCCCTACTATCACAAGTGCCTTTGAGTTGCGTATTTTAGTGGTTAAGGGCATGGGCTTTAGGTGGTATCTTCCTTTCCCACTTGCTTGCTGAACAAGTTTGAGGAAGACGCTTAAGCTAGGTACTCTAAAGTTTGCCGTGGTCTTTTCGAAAAGGTAAGTTGTAGGTCTTGAGGAAGAAGAACTTGTAACTCCCGCAAGTTCTCTGCTTAAGGTATTTTTGGTTAAAAAGCTTGCCTGCTTATTCATTTAAGGTACAGAGTTCTGTAAATCAGAGTACTTGCCACTTTGCATCCCAAATAAGGTGGATGAAAATAATAACTGGACATCTCCATGAACTTTTAATTTCTGTCTAGGAAAGATACTAGAAGTAGTTAGAAACTTTAATCATCACCATCTCCAGGGATGCCTTGGAGATCCTGTAATTTAGTGACTGTTCCACTGACTCTAGGTTCACATCCTGGCTCATCATGTGCTAACTGAGACACCCTGGGCAAGTCACCCTATTTTTCTGCTTAGTTTCTTCATCTGTAAAATGGGGATCTTTTCCATGGGGTTGTAAGGATTAAGTAAGATAATACACATCATAGACCACTGCAAAGGGACATTGTAAACCCTCCAAAAAAGTCAGCCCTTATTGTTATTATAATTTGACAGAACAACCAGCTGGTTAGCTGAATAGAGGTTTGACTGTGGAATGGAACACCCCCCTCCACCCTGCCCATAGGGCTCCTATCCCAGAAAGCTCTGTGTCAGCCCTGGGGCAGGAATGGGTGAACTAATGAAGAATCACACCCTCTAAGCAGTGAATCTCTCTGCTTCTGATAAGGCAGAAAGGGAGAGTGAATCTCTTTACTGCAGTTGCAATTTAAAAAAAAAAATCAAAGTATAGCCTAGCCCAGACAGATATGACATCTCTTATTTTGGCAGATATCAAAATAATTATTATCTTTTTAGGATGTCTGTCCACCCCACTCTAACACCAGCCCATTCCATACACATATATACAGGGTGGAACACAGACACTTCCTCAACACCAATAGATTTTAAGGTCCACTGAGAGTGGGGACTTGACTCTCTGCAATAACCGTATACCTATAAGAACAAGGGGCTCACGGTAGTAAACATTTGTCTAATGAATGAACATGACCATGCCCTGCTGACATAGCTAATTAGACCATAAGTAAACAATTTCAGACCCTGGGTCAAACAGATTCCCTCTTGCAAAGATGTGAATTCAGATTCTGGAGAGAATAGATTCATGAGCACTCAGCCTTGGCTTTATAGAGTGATATGAACTCTGAAGCTAAGGGCACCACTGGAGAAAGGGGAGGGACTATGAGCAGGCAGAAGAGGGGCAACTGCCCATCTGGGAGGGGAAAATGAAACAAAAACACAGAGCAGAGGCAGAGACATGAGCCCTTGAAACCCTAAAGAGAAGCATGGAGCTGGAGAGGGTAGCTGCCTTAGGCCCTGTTTCCAGTTCCTGATTCCTGGTCTTCATGAAGCCCAGCTTCCCTCCCCTCCCTAGCATTTTGGGAGATGCCCCGGGAGAATCTTTCCTTTGTTTATTTCACTTTGAACAGATTTTAGTCTGTACAATCAAATAATCCCTAGGACATTAGAAATATGCGAAGGTGTTCAAAGAAAGATGAAACTGTCTGAAAACAATTCAAAGCCATTAACATTCAGTAACTTTCAACTGAAATATAATAATGACTTTGGCACCCACACACCTAATTTACATAATGAGCTAAATGTTTACTTAGACTCATCCCCTAGGAGTCACCTCTGTCTTCTTAAAGAGTTCAGAAAGCTTTTACAGATTTTCAAAGAGTTTTTCCTCTTCAGTGCCGAAACTACCTGTGTACTAAAGGTAAATTTGCAAAAAAACAAATGTGGTAGGGGGTGAGTCCTGACAAACATGATATGCACTTTTTAAACTTCCCATTCATTTAAATAATTTAAGCTTTTATTCAGGAAACTGAATAACTGTTTTCTGAATGTATGTGGTTTTCTTATGAGAGCAGTCACTCTCAGGATTATTTTTGCCATAATCCACATACATTTACAAGAATGTAATTCTCCCCTCCCTTTTCAGTTGCAGAACAAGAAGCTGATTGTGTATGTAGTATGAGTTGAAATACTTTGGAAATCCTGATCTTCACCCCCAAAATGTGCTTTGTCTGCAGCCATCTCCATTCTGGCTGATGGCAACTTTATCCTTCCAGTTGCTCAAGCCAAAAACCATCATTTTACCTCTTTTCTTTCCATTCTGTGATGGGTTGAATCATGTTCCTTAAAGAGATTTGCTGAAGTTCTAACTGCCAGTACCTAGGAACGTGACATTATTTGAAAGTAGGGGCCGGGCGCGGTGGCTCACGCCTGTAATCCCAGCACTTTGGGAGGCCAAGGTGGGCGGATAACCTGAAGTCAGGAGTCCGAGACCAGCCTGGCTAAAACAGTGAAACCTCGTCTCTACTAAAAATACAAAATTAGCTGGGCATGGTGGCTCATGCCTATAATCCCAGCACTTTGGGAGGCTAAGTAGGTGTATTACCTGAGGTCGGAAGTTCAGGACCAGCCTGGCCAACATGGTGAAACCCCATCTCTACCAAAAAAAATTAGCCAGACATGGTGGCAGGCGCCTATAATCCCAGCTACTCAGGAGGCAGAGACAGGAGAATTGCTTGAACTTGAGAGGTGGAGGTTGTGGCGAGCTGAGATTACACCATTGCACTCCGGCCTGGGTGACAAGAGTGAAATTCCATCTCAAGAAAAAGAAATATAATAATGGTGGTGGGCACCTGTAATCCCAGCTACTATGGATGCTGAGGCAGGAGAATCACTGAACCCAGGAGGTGGAAAGTGCAGTGAGCCGAGATCACGCCACTGCACTCCAGCCTGGCGCCTGGCAACAGAGCAAGACTCTGTCTCATAAAAAAAAAAGTAAAAGGAAAAGAAAGTAGGATCATTGCAGATGGAATTAAAGTTGGGAATGAGGTCATACTGGAGGAGGATGGGCCTGTAACCCAATATGACTGATATCTTAAGAAGAGAAAAAGAGGCAGGGCGCGGTGACTCATGCCTGTAATCCCAGCACTTTGGGAGGCCGAGGTGGGCGGATCACGAGGTCAAGAGATCAAGACCATCCAGGCCAACGTGGTGAAACCCCGTCTGTACTAAAAAATACAAAAATTAGCTGCGCGTGGTGGCGCGCGCCTGTAGTCCCAGCTACCCGGGAGAACCCGGGAGGCGGAGGTTGCAGTGAGCCGAGATTGCGCCACTGCACTCCAGCCTGGCGCCTGGAGACAGAGCAAGCCTCTGTCTCAAAAAAAAAAAAAAAAAAAAAAAAAAAAGAGAGAGAGAGAGAGAGAAAGAAACTAAAAAAGGAAGGAAAAAACAACAAACTCCTTCCAGTAGGAAATAGCTAAAATAATAAATAAAAGTTTAAAGGGGAAAAAAGATGCAGAGACAGACGCAGGTGGGGACAGTGGCCTGTGACTGTGGAGGTGGAGGTGGCAGCGCTGCAGCAGGAGGCCTTCCTTAAGGCCAAGGATGGCCAGCAACTGCCCGAAGCTAGGAAGGAGCAAGGGAGTGATTCTCCCCTGCAAGTTTCAGAGGGAGCCTGGCTCTCCTGACACCTGGATTTCACACTTCCAGCCTCCAGAACTGTGAGACAATACATCCTTCTTCTTTTTTTTTTGAGATAGAGTCTGGCTCTGTGGCCCAGGCTGGAGTGCAGTGATGTGATCTCAGCTCACTGCAATCTCTGCCACCCGGGTTCAAGTGATCTCCTCCCTCAGCCTCCCAAGTAGCTGGGATTACAGGTGCCAGCCAGTATGCCCAGCTACTTTTTGTATTTGTAGTAGAGACGGGGTTTCACCATGTTGGCCAGGCTAGTCTCAAACTCCTGACCTCAAGTGATCTGCCTGCCTTGGCCTCCCAAAGTGCTGGCCTGGCCATCCCTCTTTTAAAACACTCATTTTTTAGTACTTTTAAACAGTATCTCTAGGAAACTAATGCAACCCTCCATCCAAGTGGTGAGCAAATCTTGTTGGCTCTACCTTGGGCATATATCCAAAATAATATGACTTATCACCATGTCCACCATCACCAACCTGCAATAACCTCTGCCCTGGTCTCCTAAGTTCTACTTCCTACCCAACTAGAGTCTATTCCGTCATATATGAAGGAATAGACTCTAGTTAATATGTATATATAATATATTAAATATATATTATATATACATGTATATATGTATCATATATCATATATAATGTGTATATATAGTATATATATGTGTGTGCATATATATATAATGTATATATATATTAAATACATCTTAACTCCATTATATATATATAATCATATATATATATATAATTATATATGTTATATATATAATGGAGTTAAGATGTATTTAATACTTTGGGTATGGTGGCTCACGCCTATAATCCCAGCACTTTGGGAGGCCAAGATGAGCTGATCGCCTGAGGTCAGGAATTCGAGACCACCCTGGCCAACATGGTGAAACCCCATCTCTACTAAAAAAAATATAAAAATCAGCCCAGTGTGATATCAGGCACTTATAATCCCAGCTACTCAGGAGGCTCAAGCAGGAGAATTGCTTGAACTCAGGAGGCGAAGTTTGCAGCGAGCCAAGATCACGCCACTGCACTCCAGCCTGGGTGACAGAGTGAGACTCCATCTTAAAAAAAAAATGCATTTAAGAGATCTAAAACAAAAATTTTGCCTCTATCAAAACTTAGGTCTCGATTATAACATAAAGTACTTGTGAAAATTATCCCAGATTTCTGGCTAAAGTTTGTGGAAAGGGCTAATTGTTTTTACAATTTTATTTTGGTCAAAGATTTTTCTCCAAAATAGCTGTCAGACTGCTTAACAGTCCCAGAAGTGAAAACTCTTAAGATATTTTATTTATATCCATTAAAGTCTTAATAAAACCCTAGTAAACATTCTCCCTTCTGGGTGGTTTAAAGGTCCCTTCAGGCAAGCTGGCAAAATAAATACCAGAGTCCTCTTCATAAGATAAGTTTGCCCAAAAGGTTAACTTTTACAGATAAATTCTTAGCTCATTTGTGCAAGGAAAAACTAACTTGACCTGTTTTTCATACTTAAAATGAAAAAAAAAATCTGAAAAACAGAAAAAGGTGGGGAAAATGAAGAAAATGAAAAGAAATTCTACTTCCTTTATTCTGCCTTGCTTGGAGAAGACGGGTTATAGCAAAATGAGTACTTCAGGTTTCTCTTTTAATAAAGAAAACCATCCAAGGTACAGTTCCAAAATCAACCAATTCTGAACTGATTGGTGATAAGAGCACACAGATCAGTCCCTCTTTAAGGGAACAGTCTCCCTGATGCCCTCTTTGGTTACTGTATAGATCTGGAGCATGTCCCCAGTATACAGGTCTCTCCCAGCCACAGAAATGAAGACATCTTTCACCAGCCCCATGGCTCTGTCCAAGGACAGCAGGACGTGCTTCACATTCTGCATGTATGTACAACAGGCACCCAGGAAATATCTGTTGGGTGGATAAACACCAAAAGATGACATCAGCCACAAGCGCCAGTCAACCTTTCAATGACCTAGAACTTTTATGCTGGAGCCTGCTCACACCAGCTTGCAAAAGCTAACTGTGAGCATCTTTGTCCAGCTCCGTGTTCAGTGACATCGTGTTGGTAGTTTGGCATCAGCCATGACGAGAATATTTACACCTCAAAAACTGGCAAATGATACAAATCAGGGTTTGTTTGTTTGTTTTTTTTTTTTTTTTTTTTTTTGGAAGAGCTCACTGTTAAACATTTACTACTGTACAACCATTGCTTAACATTGTGAAAAATGTTATAAGAATATCTAAGTGTTAGCTGTGAAGCTGACTGATCACCTCAGGTGATCCACCTGCCTTGGCCTCCCAAAGTGCTGGGTTTACAGTGGTGAGCCACTGCACCTGGTCTTATACAATATTTTTCAAACAATTTTATACACCAAACAAATTTGCATAACCTTGAACCATCAGAAAGCAAAGATGTTAGGTGTGGAATTTTCCACTTGTGGTGTCATGTTGGTGCTTAAAAGGTTTGGGATTTTGGAGCATTTTGGATTTCAGATGTTCAGATTAGGGATGCTCAATGTATACTATATCCTCCTCAGGATAAGGTTATGAGGAAAGTGTAGAATCTTGGAAAAGTTTCAACTGTCTTTCTTTCTTTCTCTCTCTCTTTCTTTCTTTCTTTCTTTCCCTATACTTAAAAGTTGTATCTTCAGCTGGCTCCAGCTTACTTATGAAACTTCATCCATCACACCATCTCCTTGTTCTATACCACTGCATCTCACTTTGCGTCTTCTTATTGAGACTGAGTCTCAGTCTGTCGCCCAGGCTGTAGTGCACTGGCCTGATAGCTCACTGCAACCTCCACCTCCCAGGTTAAAGCAATTCTTCTGCCTCAGCCTCCCGAGTAGCTGGGATTACAGGTGTCCACCACCACGCCCTGCTAATTTTTGTGTTTTTAGTAGAGACAGGGTTTTACTATGTTGGTCAGGGTGGTCTCGAACTCCTGACCTCAGGTAATCTGCCCACCGTGGTCTCCCAAAGTGCTGGGATTACCGACGTGAGCCGCCACGGTCAGTCTTTTTATTTTATTTTTTTTCTCCAGCAGAATCTTTAGACAGAGCCAGAAAAGTGGCCCAAACTTTTAGGTTTATGGCAAAAGGCCTAGAGATGGGGATACTGGACAGGTCTTTGTGAGGTGTGACTTCTGGGGCTGGGTCACCGTGGGGTGCATGGATGTCTGATCTTTTTTGGAAGTGATCATAACAGAGAAACACTGCCCCACCATCTCTGACAAGAGCATGGAATTTATTTTCAGTGTAGTAGCTTCTGAGGAATCAAGCAAGCCAAATAAAGTACGTGATTGTTATTTGTGATCTGCTTCACAATGTGTAGATGCTAAAATACAGGATGTAAAATAATTATTTCTTTGAAGCTAAATTAAAGCCATGCCATATATGAATCTTTGCTTAAATAACTGACTTCACTATTTTTTTAGTTTTTTAAAAAAAAGTTTTGCCGGGCGCGGTTGGCTCACGCCTGTAATCCCAGCACTTCGGGAGGCTGAGGCGGGAGGATCACCTGAGGTCGAGAGTTTGAGACCAACCTGACCAAGATGGAGAAACACTATCTCTACTAAAAATACAAAATTAGCCTGGCATGGTGGGACATGCCTGTAATCCCAGCTACTCAGGAGGCTGAGGCAGGAAAACTGCTTGAACCCAGGAGGTGGAGGTTGCAATGAGCCAAGATTGCATCACTGCACTCCAGCTTAGGCAACAAGAGTGAAACTCCATCTCAAAAAAAAAAAAAAAAAAGTTTTATTTATCAATTTAAACCATTATCACTTTCCTCTGCTGTTTTCCCTGCTGAGTTGTATCAGACTCATATAATATTTTTAAGGGAAACGGATATCAGATTTTTTAAAAAGTATTTCATTTTCTAATGAAAATCAAAACTTTGATATGTTTATTTTTAAAGTAGCATTAGAAGAGTTGTTGAGGGTTTTTTTGATCCATAGCAGTGGTTACTTTGAACAAATAAGTAAAAGCTTTCTGTAGCTGCTTCCTTTATCAGAAAAGAACATTTGATACCATGGTATATTATTTCATCTGCATTAAAGAATAGCTTTTCTTTTTCTTTCTTTTTTTTTTTTTTTTTTTTTTTTTTTTTTTGAGACGGAGTTTCGCTCGTTACCCAGGCTGGAGTGCAATGGCGCAATCTCGGCTCACCGCAACCTCCGCCTCCTGCGTTCAAGCAATTCTCCCGTCTCAGCCTCCCAAGTAGCTGGGACTACAGGCACGCGCCACCATGCCCAGCTAATTTTTGTATTTTTAGTAGAGACAGGGTTTCACCATGTTGACCAGGATGGTCTTGATCTCCTGACCTCGTGATCCACCCGCCTCGGCCTCCCAAAGTGCTGGGATTACAGGCGTGAGCCACCACGCCCGGCCAAAGAATAGCTTTTCTAAATGTTGGGGGAAATATCCATAGTCAATTACTCAATCAAAACTTGTGTTCTCATAAACCTAAGGACCATTATAGGTTTTTATATGTTTGCGTGTGTGTATGCGTGCGCGCGTGTATGCACACATACATACATACATAAAATGCATATGTAAATTTTTTTTTAAACATTTACCAAAACAAAAAAATCACAGGTAAACCCATGTTTCTGAGATGCCATTATTCCGAGCAAAGTAAGAGATAATCACATCAAGTTAAATTGAAAATTTTTTGAAGTTATATATTTCAAGTGAAATAAGTGATTCTAATTAATAGGACAATTTGAATTGGATAATTTTAAAATATCTATAAATGTAGTGTAGTTTGTTTGCAAAATTCCTTTTTTTTTTTTTTTTTTTTTGAGACGGAGTTTCGCTCTTGTTACCCAGACTGGAGTGCAATGGCGCGATCTCGGCTCACCGAAACCTCCGCCTCCTGGGTTCAAGCAATTCTCCTGCCTCAGCCTCCCGAGTGGCTGGGATTACAGGTGTGCACCCCCGTGCCCAGCTAATTTTTTTTTTTGTATTTTTAGTAGAGACGGGGTTTCACTATGTTGACCAGGATGGTCTCGATCTCTTTACCTTGTGATCCACCCGCCTCGGCCTCCCAAAGTGCTGGGATTATAGGCGTGAGCCACCACCTCCCGGCCTGCAAAATTCCTAAAAGGAAAAATTTTATCACTGCCATCACAGGAGGTTTCCCCATCCAGATGAGAAAACTAGACAAACTCAAATGTGTTTTAATCAGCTAAACAAAACTAAATTATACGAACATTTAAAAATTTCCCTAGCAGGCCATTCCTTAACAAAATGTTGAAATACCAGTTGCTACATTGACTAAAAGGTCATGATTCATGGAATATCTAAGACTTGGCTCATAGAAACCTAACCAGATGGCTAGAGATGTTGGCAGTTTAGGGCCTGCTGCCATAAATGTGTGAACAACCTTTTGTAACCTAACCTATTGACCTGCATGTTTTTTCTTTACCCCAACTCATTCCTTACATGTAGGCTCAGTCTTTTCAGTTATTTGCTTTCCTGGTTCAGCAAAAGCCAGGAAAAACAACTTTGTAGTAATCAGAAATGTTATCCAACTGTATATTGTCGACTTTACTGTTAATACTGGTGAACAGTGGTTAACAAATAGTTTTATATTCCTTAAAGAAAAAGATGTTCAGAAGTCCAGGCTTCTCATTTAATTCAGAGATTCTCATTTAATTTTTTTTTAAAGATCTTCTAGAGACAAGTTTGCAGCCAAGGGACGAGAAACACTGCTCTGAATCATAATGTCTTTAGGAAGGAAGCTGGGTCCACGCATGTCCGTGCAGAAGTTGACTGAGGTGGGAGGTCGGAGACAGAATATGGAGAGGGGAATAAAACATTTAAATTCTTAGATCATTAAATGGCCTTATGAAATAGTAATATGAAAGTTTTAATGACTGCATAGTATTCCACTTTAACCTGAAAACTATTTACTGAACACATATTAGGTGCCAGACACTATAATTTTTTATAATCCCTATCAACCCTATTTTATCTGTTAGAAAACTGAGAAGGAGAGGCCCAAGTTGATTGTTTGAACCTGGAATTACCTGACTCTCAAATTCAAGTTCTTTCTTCTCAACCAACCTGCACATTGGAAACACCTGGAGGACATTTACATTATACAAATGCCGGGACCTATCTCAGACTAAAATAATCGAATTATCTCAGGTGGGAGCTGGTTTATTACTGTTCCCCATGATTCTGGTACACAGTAGGAGCTGAGAATCATTGTCTCACAGCATTCTGCTTCTCACACTGATTGTAAATATACCTATTTCTGACATCCTTTTTCTTTTTCAGATTTCTTTTTTTTTTTTTTAAGAAGGTCCTGGGTGTGTTTAGCCACAGCATGGTAGGGATCAGGTGCATAGTGATAGCCGTTATTTCCAGAAAGGTCACAGCACTTTCTCATTGCAGTGAGAAATAATGGAGGATGGTTAGGTGTCTTCCCAGGAAACCAGAGCAGAGTGGATGTCAGTACAAAGGATAATGACACAGTAGGGAGAACACTGGTCAGATGATGGCCGTCTTACCATCAGCTTTTTTTGATTGACAGAGATAGAAATGAAAAAGTTTGTCGCTGTCCTCTTGAAATTAGCAATGATCTCTGGGAAACAGCTTCATGACTGCTAGCAGGTAAGGGATAGTAGGCAGTCTTGTACTATTAATCACACTTGTTCTAAAAAATAATAGGTGTTTTATATGCAACACAGCGTGTACACACACACATACACACTCACACTCACTCACACACACACATTCAGAGTACTCCCAATCAAAATAATCCATAAAATAGAGTGATGAAGGCTGGGTACAGTGGCTCACACCTGTAATCCCAGCACTTTGGGAGGCTGAGGAGGATGAATCGCTTGAGCTTAGGAGTTTGAGACCAGCCCGGGCAACATGCAAAACCCTGTCTCTATAAAAGATACAAAAATTAGCCGGGTGTAGTGGCATGCACCTGGAGTCCCATAGTCCGAGTTACTCTGGAGGCTGAGGTGGAAGGATCGCTTGAGCCTGGGAGGTTGAGGTTGCAGTGAGCTGAGATGATGCCACTGCACTCCAGCCTGAGTGACACAGTGAAACTGTGTCTCAAAAAAAATGTGTATATATATATATATATATATATATAGTTATGAGAAAAGCAGAAAATAATTTTTAGAGGTAAGTAAAGTTAGTAATGTTTCAGTTAAGATACATATTTGCAAAAAAAGATACATATTTGCCAGCCAACAGATTTCTATTTCTTCCTTTTGACCACAATGTAAGATTCTTTTCTCTAATTGCTGATTATTTCCAAATGTGCAAGTGCTCCAGGCATAAAGTTTTGAGCAATATCTGTGCTGTATTGACAAGCAAAGTTACATAGTTCCTGTTTTGTCATACATTAAGGAAAGAGTGAGAACACGTCTGTAATACTGACAGTCATGAGGTAGGAAGGCTGGAGACTCTATGAAACAGGTGATAATAACAGACTTCTATACTTCAATTTGTTCATTTACTCATTTACTGATTTATTCAACATTTATTAAGCACTTACGTGCCAGAAATGACATCAAGCACTACTGGAAAACAAGAGTGGAATAAAACAATGTCTTTGAACTTTAACCAAAGAAAATCCTAGTGACAACTCTAGGTGTCAAAATGTATTGTTTCAGGGAAGGATGATGAGAGAGAAAAACCCAGAGCTATCAAAATCAGGGCTGCTGCCTCCCTGACTAGATATCTGGCTTTACCACCGTTCTCAGGGGACTCAGATGTGGACAGTACGTGCTAATAACAAACATGGGTCTTCTAAACTTCAATGACATTCCTTTCATGCCCTGCTCCTTCTGAATGTAGAAAAATAAATAAGTCCCAGTATGAATGCTATTACTTCAGATAGCTAAACTGCTCCATGTTCATGTTGCTCAGCACATAAAAGATTTATGTTTCCTAATTCAGTTTTGGAGATCTCATCACATGGGGATTATCATTTTCATATAAAGTTGAACAAAATATCATTGTAAAATAGTTGGGTAAATGATGAGTGTCTGGAAGATTATCTTTTCAGCATTTAGTACCTGTGGGTAATCTGTAACTTTCTGGCAACTGAAGAGAACAGATGGCATCTTTCTGACTGCATGAGGTGGTGGACAGTGAGGATTAGCAAGCTGGCAGAAACCCACTTGAGATTAATTCATAGGAGAAAAATAAATGAAATATTAGCACCCAAATAGCTTGTCAGTAAATTTTGCTTTCCCCCCACCTTTAAGGAAGCTGGAAACAATTGTATATTTATATATTTTTTTCTTTACCTCCCACTAAATACATCTAAAGCACAGAGGTGACCAGGCACAGTGGCTTACACCTGTAATCCCAACACTTCGGGAGGCCAAGGCAGGCGGATCACCTGAGGTTGGGAGTTCGAGACAAGCCTGACCAACATGGAGCAACCCTGTCTCTACTAAAAATACAAAATTAGCCAGGTGTGGTGGCACTTGCCTGTAATCCCAGCTACTCAGGAGGCTGAGGCAGGAGAATTGCTTGAATCCGGGAGGCGGAAGTTGCAGTGAGCCGAGACCGTGCCATTGTACTCCAGCCTGGGCAACAAGAATAAAACTCTGTCTCAAAAAAAAAAAAAAAAAGTGCAGAGGTATATTTTGTCCAATCCACTTGGTTACTTGACTCATGAACAAGAATGTATTGTATGCCTATTGTGTGTACCACACTTTTTAAATAGCTTTATTGAGATATAATTTACATAATACACAAATTCACTCATTGTAAGTGTACTCATTCAACGGCTGTTAATATATTCACATTGTTGAGCATCAATCACAACACTTGACTTTACAGTTTTTTAACTACTCTCCCAAAAAAAACCCTATAGTCCCTCTTCACCCCCACCTCCTCTAGCCCTAGGAATCCACTAATCTACTTTCTGTCTCTGTATGTTTACCTATTCGGGACATTTCATATAAATGGAATCATACAATAGACAATCCTACATGACTGGTTTTTGTCAGCGTATTTTCAAGGTTCATTCATCTTGCAGTGGGTAGCACGTCTTTTTACTGCTAAATAATATGACATTGTACCACCTTTTGTTTATCCACCCATCAGTTGATAGATATTTGGGTTGTTTCCATTTTGGAGTATCACCAATAATGCTGCTGTGAATTTTCATGTGTGTACATATATCTGTTTTCTGTTTTCTTGGATATATGTCTAGGGGTAAAATTGCTGGATAATATAGTAATTTTATATTTAAACACTTGAAAACCCGCCAGACTGTTTTCCAAACTGGTTGTACCATTTTACATTCCCATGAGCCATATATGAAGATTTCCGTTTCTCCACATCTGCTCTAACAGTTATTTTCTATTTGATTATAACCATCCTACTAGGTATGAAATGGCAACTCGTAGTGGTTTTATTTGCATTTCCCTGATGGCTAGTAATGTTGAAAATCTTTTCATCTGCTTATTAGCCATTTGTATATTCCTCTGGTGAAATGTCTATTCATATCCTATGCCCATTTTTTAATATGCCCATTTTTAACTTTATGTTGATATGTTGAGTGTTTTACATTATTGACTTGTAGTTTTTCTATATTCTAGATACAAGTTTTTTAATCAAATGTGTTATTTGCAAAAATTTTCTTCCATTCTGGAGATTGTCTTTTCACCTTCCCAAGTTTAAAGATAAACTTAGTGCTTAGATAACGATACGATTTTTTCCTGATACCTTGTTGCCTTTCTTGGTAATAGGGCCTTATTTTTTTATTTTAGATTTTTTTCCTGATACCTTGTTGCCTTTCTTGGTAATAGGGCCTTATTTTTTTATTTTAGTAGGCTAGCCTTATTCAATCTCAGTCTATATAATTTAGGTAAAGATAATCCCTTCCTCTATCTCCAGAATGGACATAAGAAGCAGGCCTGGCCAAGCAAAATTCTTGTAGTTCATCAGGGTCTACTCAAGAGGAAAAACACACCAGTAATGTAAACAGAGAACACTTAATATAAACACATATTAATTAGGTATGAAGTTATTAACCAGATAACTAAATAGCTAAAAACAGAATTCTTAAGGATTCTGGAGGAAGCAACTTCAGGAAGCAGTTTCTGTCCCTAAGTCAAGGGGGCAAAAGGGTTAGAATTCGTTCAAGTTAAAAGCTTGAAAAACAAGCCCATTCAAAAGTGGGCAAAGGATATGAACAGACACTTTACAAAAGAAGACATACGTGAAGCCAACAAACATATGAAAAAATGCTCATCATCACTGGTCATTAGAGAAATGCAAATCAAAACTACATTGAGATACCATCTCACGCCAGTTAGAATGGCAATCATTAAAAAATCTGGAGACAACAGATGCTAGAGAGGATGTGGAGAATTAGGAACACTTTTACACTGTTGGTGGGAGTGTAAATTAGTTCAACCATTGTGGAAGACAGTGTGGCGATTCCTCAGGGACCTAGAAATAGAAATTCCATTTGACCCAGCAATCCCATTACTGGGTATATATCCAAAGGATTATAAATCGTTCTACTATAAGGACACATGCACACGAATGTTCATTGCAGCACAGTTTACAATAGCAAAGA